>JABFPM010000106.1:0-40087 GCA_022817325.1 Idris sp. 1 HC-2018
ATATCAATACATATTTTTTATATCGTATAAAAAAAAAATCTTTTTCATTAAAATAAATTCAAATAAAACAATTTTCCTTGAATAAGAAATTATGGATAAAAAAATTATCACGAAAAAATGCAGTTAAAAACCATTATCTTATCCGATAGATTGAGATAATATATCTTGGAAATTACTGTACTCGTCATATAAAAAAAAGTTGTATAAAGCATTAGATAGTAAACTACAATCTAATTTAATATTGGATGTTATAAAGTATTTTATCTTTAAAAATATTTTCTGTAATTGTTAATTTTCTTAATATTATTTCCTATATCTTTAAGCTACACCAAACAGTATAGCGATTTTTAATAGGTATGTTAGCTCTAAATATCTTCCTTAATTTTGTCTAACATTCTAAAAAGTAGTTAGTTAATTTTATGAAAATTATTTCTTTTAATTTGTTTACGATAATAACTGATAACTATAACAAAACTAATTATTTTTTGTCGAAAATATTGCACTCTGTTGTCGTTTTACTTGGTAGGTTCATTAAGATGTTTCATTAAAAGTTGCTGTCTACATACGTCTTTCTGATCGATTTGTAAGAAGCGAAAAACAGAAAGTGAGTGAGCCATCGAGTGAGAAGGAAAGGACGTTTCAAAGGGAAGATAGCAGACACGCCAGTCTTACACGGGTGTTCGAAGCTGAGTCGTTAAAGTATGCTAATTTTCGCGAATTAAACCATTATGGTTCGCGACCGATCTCTCGTACACTTCGCATAAAACGCAGGAATTTTAATTTGTATATAATGCTGTATAAGCGGCGATCGTCTGTCGGAACCAAGCGATCGCCCGTAATTGCTGTGTGGCGCACTGCTTTCACGATGTCCGCACTTGTCTACTTATACTTTTCTTCCCTATTTTTCGGTGATTCGGTATCAAATTTCATGCTCATCGTTACATTGTGATTTAATTTTTTTTATCAAAAGATTATTATTTTTTTCGTAAAGCATAATTATGTTAAATTATTTTATTAAAATCTAATAATGCATACTGCAGTTCAAAATATTAAACACCTAGTATATTAAAGAAAAGAAAAAAGAACGCAAAATACAAAAGGTGAGATGCGTAATAATTATTTGAAAATATATTTCACAATGTAATATAATGCAGGGAACGAAAATGAAATCCAAAGAAACTGTTCGAAGCTTGTGAACAAAGATAGCCTTATAAATTGAGTCTTTTAATTAAGTTAATCAAGTTAGAGTTCGGAAACATATTATTTTGTAGGGGCATTGCGTGCAAATGATTATGCACTTAATTCGAATCAAGAAGAATCAGGTGTTATCGCGGATATAAGGATTTTCATAGACGTGGGCGTTCGTGAGCAACGACCTTCGAGGCGTAACGAACGATTTCATTAAAAGCTTTTCGCTACATTAGAATTACAAAGTCGACACGCGAAATCGATTTTATACTATTAATCAATTGATTGCACATATTTGAAATACTAAAATGACAAGTACACTGCCGGTCAAGTACAAAAAAAGTCGGTAGAAATGTTTTATTTGTTTAAATTGAATGTATTTTGCATTTCAATTAAACATTTTTAAGAGTTTTCTACAATGATTTTGCAAATAATTTTTCTGAGATGTTTTTGACATTCATTTTTACATAAAGTACTACACAATTTATAATTTGGTGCAATAATCAATCTTTTGAAATGAAAAAAAGTCATGTTTGTCAAATGTTTGTGTACTTAACTTGCCGCAATCATTAAATCACATCAAATAATAACTCTGAGCTGTGTTCTGAACAAACGAAGTGATAATTCAAAACGGTGAATGTTTCGTATATATCTCTATAACTGAATACAAACTTAATCCTTTCTTTATATTATTTGGTCTGTGATAAAGATTTGTGGGGTAAAACAGACACCCCGCGGTTAAACTTATGACCGCAAGTGTAGACTTGGATTCCTTTAAATCCAACTGGACGATTTTATGCTACTTTTGCAAGCTGCCATGCGTCAATCGTGCATTTCACATGGCTCTGTAATAATATTATCCGATAATTATTTTCAACGTAATATACCACAACTGTTTAAAATACTTTTATCAGTAAATTTTTACTTTGCAATATGTAAACTCACAAATAACTTAAACCTAATTTAAAGTTCAATTTTTGTGTAGAAAAATGTAGTCAAAAATCTGAAAAATGTGTAGTTAATTTTAATCAATCCTTTTAAACATCAGAAAAGTTCATTTTCACTGTGCACTGATGTGGAGCAGTGGACCGATTTGAAACTTTACAATAACGATTGGAATCTAAAAGAGATTCGACGTGTCTCGAAGCGGACGTGTTTGCTGAATCGTGTTGCCGAATTTGTGCACACAGATGACCGCTCAGAATGCTTAATAAGCGGGTGGTGTTTGAGCCAGATGCGAAGTCGTCGAGGAAGGAGGTGTCGCGCGCGCTCACTTGGCTCCTCTCGCGCACAGGGATAATATAGTACATAAGCAACCTGCCGGATCGTGCGTGACGTCACGGACACACACACACGGGAATCCCCGTGGCAGAGCAGCTGAGTCACGTGCTAGGCCGGGACGTGAGTCCAACTTAAATGCGAGCGAATCAAGAGAGACAAAGAGAAAGAACGAGGAGAGAAGTCCTCAGTCTTAAAACCGATTGCATGCGAACCGGTCGCTCTAAATCGAAATTGAGATCACGTTTCCTTTCCGCAACGTGGCAGCGTGACTTCCGCACGAATAATACGCACTTGAACAGTCACGCAGATACGCAGACACGCAGAACTACTGTAATGCCCCCAACAGCTGATTCTCATGGTGCACGATCCAAAATATGAGGTCACTTGTCATCATTCAAGCTCGAGTGATAAAAGCGGAAAAAACTTGGATGCAATTTATTAGACAAATAAAAGTTTACTTCTAGTGTCCTTTGCTAACTGTTGGAATTAATGTTTGTTGATATATGTTTGTATTAGAACGAAAAGCTAGAAATGAGATTTTGATAAAAGTTATAAAATGTCAATTAACATTGTGGTTTAGCACATGAATGTATAATATAAACATTTGAATTAGTAATCAGTAGCTTTTCAAGTGATATTCAGTCTGCTGTATTATGCTTGTAATTAGTGTAATATGCCATCTGATACATAATTGAAAACTTTTTTTTTCATGAAGAGCCCTTTTTAATAATAGAATATTCAAAATTTTTAATACAGAATTACTTTTTTACATTTCTTAACACTAGAACCGCCAAAACGTCATTTTTGTCCCCAGTGTTCAATATTTTATAATAATAATTATATATAATATTATATAATATTAATTATTTATACACTTCATTAAAATAAGCTTAATTTATAATAATTCAGTATTTAAATAAACATAGAAGAGGTGTATATAATATTTTATAATTTTGTAAATGTTTTATCAATGTTCAATATCGATTTAATCAATTCAAACAGATCCTGAGTTCATTATTCGTTAATGTATACAACAAATAAGTAATTGAACGTTCGGACGCAATAATCGGTCGAGCGCTCGAAAGTGAAAGTTTGAGTGGAAATGTCAATAGACACGATGCGACAAGTTTGGACTAAAATATTATTAAAACGATAATTCGGATGGTATAAATGTTTTTTACCTTAAAGTCTTAGGAACACCCAAGCTAAATGAGAACAATTTTTATATTGTCGTATAAAAGACATAATTGAGTATTTGTTGTCATCACCAGTTTTCAAAATGGCGGCCGGCGTTGCCCGTAGCAAGATAAAAAATGATTGTATCTTTTATATTGCAATGCAAAATTGTTTTCGTTTGGCATGGATGTTCCTAAGACATTAAGGTAAAAAACACTTATACCATCCGAATTATCGTTTTAATAATATTTTAGTCCAAACTTGTCGCATCGTGTCTATTGACATTTCTACTTAAACTTTCACTTTCGAGCGCTCGACCGATTATTGCATCCGAACATTCAATGAATACAAAATGAATGAAACTCTAAATGTATTATTTATTGATGAATACAATAATGATGAATATAATAGGTTATTTTACATATTTGTTTTCATTTATAAAATTGTAAAAATAGTAAAGCGACCAAAATGACGCTTTGACGGTTCTAATATTAGAAACCGGTCTAGTCTAGGGTGGCAGTAAAGTCCAGTGGTTCTAGTGTTAAAGCATTTCATCAAGTTTCTTTCATTTTTGTCTTTGTAAATTCTTCTGCTTGTAAAATGTCATATATTTCTCATAATTTTTAGAATAAACGAGAGCTTCTATGGGGCATTCTATGTGAAGTGGGTCTCTTCCCAAAAATTAATTTTACATTATCAAATTGAATTTCCTATAAGTATAATTACAATATAATAAAATAAACTTTTATTGTATATGAATTTAATGTTAAATAAATATAGAATAAAATATAACAACTTTTTTTTATTAAAGTGTATAAAATAAATAAATAAATAGAATAAAAACAGAATATAATATATTTGTTTAATTAATACAGATTATTTAAGACAATAAACCATTTCTTAACATATTGTTTGAATTGTTTACGGTAACGTGTTTAATTTCTAAAATAGAAGAATATTTCTTTTCAAAGATCAATATTTCTCAAATATTTCTATTATTTCTTAATATTTGTATGAATACTACATAAAAAGAACAAGAAACGTCTATTTTCATTGTGAATTGTTGATTATAACTAAAAAGATTTTAAATTCCAATTTCTATTAACCTTTTTTCTTATATATTGTATAAAATGACACAATTTATATTGAATTTTTTACGGATAATATAAAAGATGTAATTATACTATGAACAATAAACGTTTTCATAATGATATAGATTTTTCAATTGTATTCATCTAGTTGTTCTACAGAAGATGAGCATTGTCAAGTAATGCGAGTCATACGAGTTGCGCGTAATTCTACTTACATTAGGCCAATAACTATTACGGGAAATTAAATCAGTTAGATGTCTATTTAAAGTTTGTCAGTGCTGCAGAAGTAAGGCGATTATCTATTCAACTTGGTCTTTCTAATTGACAGTTCAAATCATTTTATTTTTAAATTACAATGTCTAAACAATTACAAATAATAATTATGATCTTTTTACTTTCAATGAATTAATTCACATGCAATGATAATAGTGTTATTTCCCAAAGAATGAATTAAATAAAATTATTCGAATGAATTATACAAAAATTTTATTAAAGAAACGCAACAAAAATATTTTAAAAGTATGAGAGAGTACTGTTTTGATTACTTTTTAAACTGAACTTAACCTTTTCATGATGAAATTAAAATGTGACATGAAAATAAAATTGGCATCAGTAGAACATTTGATGTACAGGTACATAATGATCAATAAAATTTATCTGCATTGGCTATGCAAAGGGCACAAATCCGCCATACCTCGTGGGCCGCATAATCCCAATGTAATTGCGTTGCTATACGGTGAAATTGCTTATTAAAACTTTTTGAAAAACTTGATTCGGGGTTCGTAATATAGGGCTTGGAAATTATCCCTATATCTGCCTACCTAACAACCAACACCGGTGATGATTATGCCCATCTATAGCCATGTAACTACCCGTCTACCCACCTACCGGCTCGAAATAATCGTTGAAATTTTTTTGTTGTTAACTTCCCCTTCGTCGAGCCTCACCTCTAAGCATTGGGCGCGTTTCAAGGCTCAAGAAAAGAGGTAACAGATTATGTACTAAATACATGTGCGTACTTACATGTATGCCTCTTAAATTTAATAAAGTATTAGTGACTATAAAGAAAAATATTCAGTACTAAATAATAAACTCTCAATTTCATTTTGAAATCGTTTTTTAAACCACTCATGTTGAATGCGCCGAAATCGTCTTTCATCTCATATTAGTCAATAATACTTGAAATGTTAATAACATTCGATTTCAAGGGTAACCGCAATTTAGATTTGAATTGCAATATTAAATTCATTTTTCTATATATAGAATTTCATTTACAAATCTAATTAAATTTTATTGAAATTCATTTAATTACTTCGAAGTAAATATTTATTTTATTTCATATTGCTTTTAAACTTTGTGAAGATTATAAACATTAATGTTTTATATAAAATTACATTTTTTTTTGAAAAATCTTTTTTTTTCTTTGGTAACATTTGTTTACAAAATCTATAAAAATATAGAAACAGAACAATTGTAAATAAATTATTTCATAAATGTAGTATAACTAAATATTCGTTATAGAGTTATATAGCATGACTTAGGATTCATTTTTATTAGCATAAATACATTGCTCAAAAGTAAAATCCGCACACTTTTTTAAAATAAAATTTCTTGGTTTTAAAATGAGAGGCATCTTGTTGGATCACAATGAAACGAAACCTGAAAAAGACATCTAGAGATACAACCCTATAGATGAGAATTATGTAGTAAAAAGTCAAAAAATATAGCCATCGCCCTAATTTCCAGCCCCCAGGAGGGCTGTTTGGAAATCATTTTAATTACGACTTTCAATTTTTGCACAGGGTTACGTTGGAGAAAATGTTAATTTTTTTATTTCAGAATCTAAAAGTTTGGACTTTTCTGAACAAAATCCATTAAAAAGAACTAAATTTGGTCTCAAAATAGCCAAGATATAGACGTTACAAAAAACCCTTACTTTTTTTAAAAATTTTATCAAAATGCAGTAAAACATAGACACGTGCTCGTAAAGTCGAGTACTCAACGGTCAAGCCGAGCTAAAGCGAGTTCGAGTACTGGTGCCGATTCTGGTGCTGGGACTGGGACCGGCACTAGGACCGGGACCGACAGCAGAATGGTCACCAGCCCCAGAACCGGATCGTGCTCATTTTGCAACGTCGCAATGTGATGCTCGATCTCGCTTTAGCTTAGCTTGACCGTCGGGTACTCGACGGTTACATTTTTTGACTTTTTACTATATAATTCTCATTTATAGGGTTGTCTCTAGAATACTTTTTTGTTTTTGTTTCATTATGATCTAACAAAATGTCCCTCGTTTTAAAATCAAGAAATTTTATGACAAGAAAGTGTCCGAATTTCATTTTTGAGCAGTGTATGTGTAAGACGCGTTCAATGTGAAGGGGCATTTTTCGCGTCGCGATTTTCATAACGATGTGACGATAGTGACGAAAACTGTTTATTATGTTACAGATTTGACGAGAGGCACTACGCATTCGAGAGGTATGGCAGATTTAATAAAAGTTCATGTTCTACAAATTGTAAGTTAAGCTAATTTTTCGAACATTCAATTAAAATATTATTCACTAATTTTTAATTAAATAATTTATTATACTTATTTTTCATCTCATTAAAAAAACAATAATTATGTATTTATATCAATTAATTGTATTTTTTCACTTTTTTGAAACAATATTTTCTTATTTGAATAACAATAAAAATGTAAATTTTTCTTATATTCTCTAATTTAATAGGATTTCAAAAAATAAAAAAAAGTGAGAGCTAAAAAAGATAAGGAACTAAGATATTTATCCCAAGACGGTTTTTCGCGTATGATTGAATAAAGAAAACGACAAAATAAAGAATATTTAATTTAAAAAGTAGAAATAAAAGAAATGTGCAATACTAAGGGACCAGTTCAGAGGTTCACAGACTTAATAATTATTCCGCAGCGGGACAATTAACTTTTTGTTTGTGGGCTGGACTCTGCGTTTGCACGCTACTCTATGATTTCGCAGTGTGTATCGCAAAAATAATAACTTCTCAAATTTGACCAAGATCGTTTGACGAACTCAGATTGAAATAAAATCTAATAACAACTTTCATAATCAAATTGATTTTACTATAATCTCCATTAACTATTTTGAAATTAGAATTTGATCAGCTTCCAACATATTACAACCAATTTTTTCTCTTATTTTCAGATATTAATAATTAATCTCAAAATTCAACTCTAAGAGAATTATAAAGTCAAAAGTAATGTAACTGAATTTCTGGTAGTGTGTTAAATAAATTTCCATAATGCTCAAGCATTAACAAAATAGTCTATTTTAATATCGATTGCTTCGATAAGATTATCATATAAATATTAATCGGCGCGATTATGTAAAAATGGTAAGTGCAGTCAGCGGGCAACGATCTGTCGTATCGCGTGTGGCGGCGACGTCGAAAGAAAGAGAGTGATTTTGGGTCGCGTCGACGCATGTGTCCGCAGGTGGAAGAAAAAAAAAGAACGAAGGACAGAATAAGACACAAAGGAGAATAGAGGAGAGTCGTTGTATTATATGCAGTTGGGCGCAGAAACGGACGAATGCTTTTGTTTTTCAAATGAGTGTTGGGCCCTCTGAAGGGGCCTCTTTTGTAGGCCGGGGTGGCGTTTCGTCGTTTCTTCTTTGCTGTTAGCAGGAGACGAGTCGGAGCGAGCTTCTTTCGGGGGTCAAAGAACCCCGCCGCATACACAAAGACCGTCCGACAACTCGTCTCGGCTTCAAGGGTTGACAATCAACTGACATTCTTTGCAAATATATACATATAGAAACCCGACGAACAAAACAGCGTTGCGCTTTAACCCTAATTAGAGATGTTTTGGGTGCAGCTAACTTGTTGAAATGTCTATTAACATTCCATCGAGCATTTAAGCTAATCAGATGTTCGGATATTCCATTTTTATTTCTTTTTGTATTATTTCTGTTGAGCGATTCTTCTTAGTCGTCACTTTTTGCCCCTTTCTGTTGTTTAGTTAAAAAAAAACCGTATTTATTAGCTGGTTGTACAGTATTTGAAAATAAAAAAAAATTTAATTTTTTTGTAGCTACAAAATTTGCTAAAAAAACTTATTTTTCAAAATTATTTATTTATTTTCTTTTTATAAATTAAAAATATGAATTACATTCTTTGATTTCGCCATTTCTCTTAATGTTGCTTAAAGTTAATTTAAAAATGTATTCAAATTAAAACTGATAAAAAATGAGAAACAAAATGTTGCCAAGTATTCGATTTGTTCACACTTGAAGGTATTTATCCTTGTACAGTGAAATGAAAATACCGATTTGTCAATGCTACATAAGCAACGTAAGATGCAACTTTGAGGTGATTCATCAAGCGGGAATGTTTATAAAAACAAATGCCACCGCTTTGAAATTAATAAATAATTTTTTATAAAATGATATCAAATTTGGTATTGACAAATTATCTAATAATTTTGTTTCCAAAAACTTGGACAACTTAATGCATCTTAACCGAGAACCTAAAAAATTTTTTTAAAGATTAAAACAGGTGTTTTGATTTTTGCATAATCCGGGTTTAGACAAGTGCCACACGACTCCATTAATCAAACATGATGTTAATTTTAAATCTTAATTCTGTGATCGAGAGCAATCGGACTAGCACACTGCTATAATTCTTAGAGGTATTTTAAATCAGCGTTGGCTGGAGGAATCTCATACTGACGCGGCGCCCAGATAAAAGCATTCCACCATAACCCTCCTTGCAACTCTCTTTTTTTCCATTTTTTCTACCTTTCTTTCAGAGTCATTCACTACTGGGTCCTATACAAGCGTGAATCCATCGGAAATTTTCTACTTTATTTGCGACCGCGATCGAAGGGCAAGTTCTTTGTCGCGTGCCCTCACAGGAAATTATTTTACAAAATCCCTCGTAACCCAAAAAAACGATTCAAATATACCGACAATCGTTACGAGAATTGCGTACTTTGATGCTAAGCATTTTAACAAACTTTATCCAGGGCCATGGATCATTTCACCAAATTAAACTGATTCAAAACTGAATTATTACGATGCTTTTTTAAAGATGATAAACTGGCTCACATTGTAAATACCAGCTTATATGTTAAAATTCTTATAAATTAAAGAATTTGTTCTTATAGTTAAATTCTTGGATTTTGATAATAATTTATTGAAATGAAAATAAATGCATACAAAAAAGTCTTAAAAAGATTGGCTTAATTGAAAGTGTCTTTTCGTATCATTTAATGTTTGCTTGAACAGACGGCCTAAAGAAAACACGGATATAATATCCGAGGCCTCCGGAAATTGACTAGGAGCCCGGAACATCAACGCCTTGGGCTGAGATGCTGGGATTAGAAGTTTGTTTTCCATCACAGAGCACACGGGCAATCAATTCGACAGCCCCTCGAATTTTAATCCCTCTAACTCTTTCCCTTCTTAAATCTTTCAGACAAAATAGTAAAAATGCACATTTTGACAGTGAATTATTTTTCTTTAATTTTATAATTTTTTTTACGAAATTGGCGCTTTTTTTAATTTGTATACAATGTGCATTGGAATTACATGGGCTGTTTAATTATACATGCGATTGAAATACTGCAATTGTATTGAAATATAGTTTAAAATTGTAAGTTGATTGTCAAGTCTCACAGCTCCGAAGGTGCCACTTACGAAAACCGCACAGAAGAGATCAAGATAATCGACACGTGAGGGGATATGACACTGAAGTCAATGGGGAGATTGAATTGATGTTAAAAACTACACCAAAGCGGCAGTCTTGATTCGCTCTTTTTATTATTATTTTTAATTCAAATACTGAAAATATAAATTTTTTCAGAAAAATGAAAGTAAATTTGAGTTAACATAAAAAACTAAAAAATTATGGTTTTTATAGCAAAACTGACATTTATGACAGTTCTGAAATTTTTACAGGAGTTAGCTCCCCATTTGACCAGACCACTTAAAGTGTGCAATAACTCACTAATCCGTGTATATTTTGACATCGAGATTGCGGTCACAGGCGCGCGACAACACAACGCGATGAAAAATGTAAAAATCCGAAAAAAGCCACGGCTGCGTGACAGTTCAATACATTTTAAATGCGTTCCGGCGCATTTGTGGAACAGGCGATAAGCAACCCTCAAGGACTCGGACGAGAAAAGGGGGTTTCCTCACACACAAGACGTCCCAATATGCTCGTTATTTATTGTCAGATTTATGGAATAAATGAGTGGCGCGGGACACCAAGAAAAGTCCCCTTTACGAAAACGCCCACGTTCTACAATGTATTTCATTATTGATATCCAGAAATGTACATTTTTGTTTTATATGGTGTATGCATTGAACTACGCAATATGTGGCACTGATAATAGTGCTGTTTATTAGAGAGCAGATGCTCTCCATCAAAAATGTTTTAAATAAATAAAGTATTATTTAAAAAAATTGTTTACAATACCTCTTTATATTAAATTGAGCTATAATATATACACAAGAACATTAATATCTACAACTCATTATATGGTGTCTTTTGAAATTGATTTAAATAAGAAATAAAATGAATTTAATAAGTAACGTGCATGATCATTATAGTAATTTGAATCTTAAAAGTAATAAAAAGTTTTGATGAATATTATTGAATATATAATGACAAGACTCATAAATTATTAAAAAAATATTTTCTTCGATTTTGTTCGATAGGAGTAAAATCGGTAACCCCGTTTCAAATCGGTGTTGAATTGAGTAGGGAGCACTTGCCAATTAAGGCGGCGTAATGTATGCATCGAGTTTGTCTTGCGGGCCGGTCGCGAAGGAAGATATATAAGGAGATGGCCGAGGGTTTGATTCAAGATGAGAAGCCAAGCGCGAACTCCTCGGTGTCAATTCTCAGAGCAATCTTGCGATGCAGATGAGCGCTCCCTCAGTACCTCCAACTTTAATCGACGATTCTAATTTCAGTGTTAAGATTGCCTTTGATAGCTTCTTGGGGTCATTGTAAAAGTATCCTGTATTACGCCGTGAATTATATCCGTTCTCATATTCTCACCACAGCTTAAATTTCTTCGCTCGAACAAAAGTGACCTTTTATGCCAATAGACCCATAAACGACACGAAAATGTGTATGTATGAAAATGAGACACAAAGTGTAATGCCAATATCTGTCGGGATCACTGCAAAGTATGATCACTTTTTGAAGGAAACGGTCTATTTTCACCCCGTGATGACCTTATTTAGAACTCTTTTTTAGATACTTAAGTAAACTGCGCTACTAACGAAATGCCGTAACTTCTTATCACATTTTCACTGGGTATGGTTCTTGTTTTAATGATTCACTTATATTTTCTTTTTTAATTCTTGTAATTATATACTTCGATGAGTTACAATCGAAATTTTATTTTTTCTATATTTTTCTTTTTTATTATTATTATACAATAAATCTAATTATTTGGTTCAATTAATTACTTTTTTTATTCGAAAATATATTCTCAATGAATTATTTCAGAAAAAATAATAATAAATATACTGCGAGAAATTTAAATTTTTTCATTTTAAGTCGTAAAAGAAGAATTTTCTGTCATCACTTTAGAACACAATTTTTCTCTTTATAATTATGAAACTTAATTTTAAAAGACACAAAGAGGTTTCTAACAGAACGCAAAACTAATATATAATGTAAATAACCCGTATACAATGTTTCTACGTAAATTATTTTCAGCATTCCTCGTCACTTTCCTTTGTCACATAAAGTGGTCGAAGGACCGTGTCTTTCCTTATAACCGCGCTACTACTTGTTAAGTAACATTACCATAAATTTGCACTTGTATCCGAGCGCTATTTGCTTATCAATAGAACTGCGAGATGCTTCGATGATCGGATCAATTACACAAAAAAGCATCGCTTAAAGGAACTGCCTTTTTTTCTGTCCTCTTTAACATAGGAATGTGTGCGTTGGAAAAAAGCGGGAACAAAAATTGCGTTTCGGTGCTAAAGAAAATTTTGATGACGTCGGGTGAAAAAAAAGTGCGGTTCACCCTTCGAATGGAATGCTCAATGCTTCGTTTAATTAGAAACGTAACACACAAGATAATAGTTCCTTGTTTCTTTAACACCATTAACAAAAGTGAGAACGTTGATAAACAGAGTGAGCAGGAGAATTAAAAAAACGATATTTCCGGCCATTTCACCGTAATTAAAAATGTTGCAATAAAGTTGGGGGAGGGCCGTTTCAATTCGCGCGCGCTGCTTACTATTTATGCGTTCGCTCCATCTTTCGTGTTCGAACCACGCCCCGAGATTCTATAATTACGCGGTTAATTGCCGAACCTGATGTAAAACGTAGATAGGGCGCATTAATTGCATCGCTACAGTTTTAATAAAATGACACTGAACAGCATAAACAACGCTGAAGCAATGGTAAGTTCGTTTGCGGCAAATCGACACTGTACGACTTAATATTTGATAATATGTATAATGTTTAATTTAAATATCAATTTTTATTAACCGCAGAAGACCATAATCTGACAGTATCTATCATAAATTTTGAGAGAGAAAAAGCCTATATATCTCAGCATTACAGAGCTAAAGTGACATTATTATCTAACGTATGAATTGTAGAACTTACGAGACTGTAAAATATTTACAAGTTGCTTTTAATGATTCACTGAATACTTGCTGCACTTGATTATCTATGGACCATTGCTTATGAATAACCACCCTTATTTCGAACATACGTCTCTACCCTAAAGTGAGATTTATGTGCATATTTATACATGCTGTTACATATTCCGAAGTCGGAAGTGATTTCTAAGTCTGCTGCTGTTTCTTCGTCTTAAAATGATTAGTTATAATTAATTCACAGTTATTTAGAAAACATTTATCAGAAGGTATTGAGCCTCCAAAAAACGTAACCCTTAATGTGATAAGAAAAAATGAGAGCTCAAGGCAATGTTATTCTTCACCGAGGTGCGACGATAAAATAGTGCGGTGCATTAATAAGATCAAGAAATATGGTGCAGTGAATGTGCCGCATTTGTGCGACAATCTTGTATAACGTTATTCTAACTAAACTGTCATAAACGAGAGGAAATGAAAAGAGCTTCTTAATAGCTTATATATGCAAATCCTACGCGACAGATTGGAGAGAAAGCACTTGGATGAGAGAAAGCCTGAGGAAGTGCTAAAAAGGGGTGGACCTTTGTCGCCTGACACTACACCCTCTGGGATTTAATCCTTTGGATTAGCCTTAGCCACTTGCTAAGAAAAAGAAAACTCGATTTAACTTGTGACTGAAATTGAAGCTGAATGATTTTTTTTGTATTGCAAATAGTTTTTATTAGAAATGAAAAAAAAAAAAATTAAAAAAAAGGTATTTGAAAATGAAATTAATTTGCAAGTATTATGTTAAGTAATATGGTTATCGAAGTTATGAGATAAAACAAACGATGTACACAAGTTGTCGCCTTAGCAGCGCAGTCCCTTACGGGACGTAATTAAACTGGGCCACGACCCTCCCTGAAGAAGGATCGTTCCTCAATCCGACTTCTTGATCCAATTAACGTGGCGAAATTATCTGTGGCTGCTCGTCATTGCTGGGCAATTTAAATTGGCTTCATCTTAAACAATTTCATTTGCATAGTAAATAATCAAACAATTTCCTTTGACATTTAAATTGCCATAGTCAGATAATTCGGGATACGTCTGGTCTTTCTTCTTTTGATAGATCTGGTCTCTAATTTTCCTGACTCAGTTGCCTCATTAGTGCACCATTTTGTTAACGTAAAAAAATACCAGTTATCACCTTTAATATTCAAAAAAAATTATATTAGAAAAATCTTTTTAATGATTACCTAATTTTGTTGGTGCAAATAATATTTAAGTTACTCGAAGAAAACCTATCAGCTAATAATTCAATCATCTCTTAAATTACGTGCAAAATTCAAATTGAATGAGTTTAAATGAAGCAACAAAATAACAAACAAAACACCGCGAGCCAACATCGATACAATTGAATGCTGATCCATCTTGTCTGTGCAGTCATTTTTATGTATGAGATTCTTGTAAGCTTCCACTTGCACCGGCATATCATAGAATTCTGAAAATAACGCCTTTATTGGCTCCTTTGGCTAGCCACGCACGATCCTCGAATACCTGGATGGTACTTGAAGCAAAAGACCGAAATGGTCCAAGTGCTATTCTGTCGGACAATGATCTAAATCGAGGGTACATATGTGCTCGCACAGTGGATAAAACTAGGGAAATGTATATGGCGAATGGCGGCAAACTCGAAGGGAGGTTGAGACACAGTGTCATTATGCAAAGCAGATGGTCAGTACAGTAATCCGGTCAGAGGCGGCGCATTTCTGACATCTTGCGGCGCTCCGCAAAGTCTGATTGATGTGCCCTGTTATTGAAAACAATATCTCGAATAAAGTGCCTTCTGTACTGCTCTTTATGGACATGCGGTGGACATTTGCTTCATCGACTTGGTCCAATTTTTTTTTGTTCCCAACAGCTAAATTGTTTCAGAAGCAACATCTAATATCTTTTATTGACTCTAATAAAATTACATCGTAAATGATTTATTAGCATATTTAGTTTGGGAACAGAAGAACTTAATGGACAATTTCATATGAGAAGAGTTGAAAAATAAAGACAAATTTTTTTACAGCAAAAAAAACACTTTTATCAGTATCTCTGCTTAGTATAAAGAGAGAGAAAGAAAGAAGTGGCAAGGTTGGCTTGGAAGTTACGACTTAACGTAAGATAGAGACGCTCGTAAAAGACCTAGGACGATTATGACCCTCGCCATGTATTACTGACACTCTCGTCTGACGCGTGGATAAAAGCATATATGTACGCACACAAACGGATGCGACTGACCATAAATGAGACTCATGAAAGTGTAGTGCTGAGTTTATAATTGCACAAGTGTGAAACTAATAAAAGAATTAACCCGTATGTGAGCATGAATTAACGTAATTACTGATAGAATTTTAACAGCTTAGCATGTTTGTTACTCTTTTTTTTGCTTCTTTGATATTTTGAGTGAAGTTAGTAATTTATTAATTTAAACACTTCGATTTATGAAAAGTCGTAAAATTGGTCCAGTAACATTCGAGCTGAGTTTATGGGAAAAATACGTTACCATATCACACGACAACATAACTAAAGTATATAAATGAATCATTTATCGAAACATTACCCACACGGTCAGTTTTATATCCGGCTAGTAGAATTTGATCAAACTTGGTTTTGCGATCACTTAGGGAGCAATAAGCGACCTTTGGGTCTCTAATACTTACGCCCCGAAAAAGTTTCGTACACTCGCAGTCCATAGTTGATGAATTGCTCTGTAAAAAAAACTTTTTACGAATTTTGGTGGATTGGTCCAAATAATATTTACATTTTATTGATCATCTGAATTGGCTGGACATATAAAAGAAAATAGCAAAGAATATAATTTTTATGAAAAAACCAGAAGTTTTAGAACAACTGAGTAAAACAAAAAGTTGACTATAGGAAATAAAAATTTTTGATGTCAGGTTAAAATTGAGCCTAAAAAAGGCTACGGAATTGTCATCTCTTGGCTGCCTTGGCAAAGTGTCTCCCGAGAGCACTATCTTTATTAAAGATTCAGAATTCTAGCATCTCGCACTCATAACGCCGAGACGGCGAGCAATTCTTTAATTTGTTTAAGCGACGAGCGAGACTATCCGCGTTCCTTTGGTGCACCCATTATTCGTGCGTTCCTTCTCCCATTGCCAAATGAAAAACGAGACGCGACATAAGAAACATAAAATCCCCGTAAAAAGTTCTTGCTCATAATCCGAGCTATGACAAAGTGCTCGTTCTTTTTTTCATACTATTTTTTGCATAATGTCATCAAGTATTTTTTTTAAATATTATAAGAAAGTGTAAAATTTCACTCGCGCAATTACACCAGTTTATTTTGATTGGCGAAATAAATAAAATTTGCTTTTGATGATGGATTTGGTGCGATTGAATGTAATGCAGTATATGTGATTATCTGTTACAAAACGAAGATTTAGCAGAATATCGATAGTGAGTGAGACAAATGATCAGTTGCGTACAATCGTATTATGAATTATTGAGAGATAGATTTCACTGCAATTATAATGCACAAAGTGAATTTAACTCGGTAAGTGTGCCAGGGAGTATGTACGTTCATACATCAGGGCAAGCGCGGATGCGAGTATCCTTCTCATTTTTTTTCCAGACTCCAGTGATGTTCCGCAAACTCATAAATCTAAAAGCAAATAATTGCTCGGTTTGGCTCACGGGCAGATCGCGGTTGTTGATTTAGTTTCGTTCAAAGGTCAGGTGACCTACGTCGATCGTCAATTTGGTTTCTCAGCTTCTTTCATTTTAAGACACGTTTGCTCACTTTAAAGCAATCATTTAAAATAGACGAAAACAACGCCGGCTTTGCAGATTAATGGTGTTAATGAACCAGTTCAAGATTTATACTCGAAGTGATTGTTTTTGAATAATATGTAAAGAAAAGAGTCTCTAAACATTGAGACAACAAAAATAACAGAGTTTATTTTTATCAAGTGTAATAATAAATTAAAATATTATAATTGAAAAAGTTAGAATAATAAAGATCATTTTATCTAATCACGCAAGTCAGAGTAGACGAAAGATTTGCGAGCATCAAAACTAAAAGATAGTAGACCACACGTTATCTTCTATCTGATGAAGAAGGTCGGCAGGACGATATATTTTTTGCCGTTTGTGAAGCCGCAGTCGCGAAACCTCAGGTGGATGACGCTTCGCAGTATTGCTTCTCCTTTTTTTCTTCTCATCTCATACTTTATCTTTCTTGACTATGCGTCGAGAGAGCCGAAATTTAAAAGTTGCAGTTTCTCGGAAAACATCATGTTATGTGTGCACTATTCCATAATGTAGTATCTTTTTTTTCTAAAATTGTTGACAAAACAGTTCAGGTTTATATTAGTAGCTTGCTTAGATTAGAAATTGTTTAATTTCACTTTATATCAGACAAAATTATAATTTTAATTTGTATTCATTAAAACTTCTTTGATGAAAAAAATGACTATACAAACTTGAAAAAAAAATCCCGTCAACTTTGAAGTTATGTATTTAAAGTATGAGTGAAAAAAGGTGAGTGTGTGCCTTTCAAATGCTCTTTTCGTCCGTGTAACATGGTCGAGTGGATCGAGTACCACAAATATTGACCATGGCAGTGGCGGTGTTCATTAAACAACTCCTGACTAAAAAAGTTTAGCGTGAGGTCCGAAGAAAGGGTGTGTCGAGAAAAAAAACTGAGAAGAGCGCTCGAGCGTCGCACTCGAAATGGAAAAGATATCCACAGAAGAAGCCTTTTAATTACCACTCGAATGATACACCATGTATGGTGTTATAGGGATTATTTGAACGCAGACGATCGCATAGACTGCCATTTTTAGATTCAAAGTGTCGTCTTCGAGTGTCGACAGTTTTGTCAACATCTTTATCTCAAGGGCTTTTTTGCTACTATCAATAAAAATGCATTATAGAATGCAATGCCATACTTCTAATTGTATTCTTTGCTCGTACAAAAGGGATTAATCACCTTCAACTGGTTCTCGACGTAACAAAAAAACTTTGCTAACAAGAAACTTTTTTATTGATTGCTATACAAAAATGTAATCTAAAATAATATTAATTTTTCATTTATTTAACTGAAAGACAATCTTTGTTTGATAATTTTCGTGGAATAATTAAATTGAAAATTTGAAAGTCTTTATTGTCGCAGTCTCAAATGCTCTTTAGTGAACAGTATTTTAAAATAAACCACCCTATACGTGTAAACCGGTCATGACTTTATAATCCATATACTAAGTGACTTTTTTTACTGCGTATTGGGATACTCTCCTAACGGAAGCATTTTGGGAACATTTTACTTCTTTTCAATGTGGCGTTAACTTTATCATTAGCACAATATTGTACAAAATTGTATTCTTAAATAAAAAAGATTTGAACTAAATAATTATAGTCTTGAAATTTGTAATACAAATAGACCTCGGATATTTATTGTGTAAAACAACATGTAATTATACAAATTGATGTGACATTCCATTCAAATTGACATGTTTTCGAACAAATCTCAATACATGCATCGCGATACGCACGGAATGCGAATTCGTCCGGAACAAACTGGAACCATGTGTATGCAAATTACATAATAGCCACAATTTCGCATGCTTAATAATTGGCCATTTGTAGCACGTGTCTCGCAGCTAAAGCTATGCCAGAATGGGATTGGTAACAGGGCTTCCAAATTTGACATACTTTGTATTGAAAATAAGCACGTACGTGGCGTTGTCATCGACATAACAAAATAAAAATACATTATTTTTGATGCATACTTCTAAGAAAATCAACTTTTTAAAACCAGAACTACTTTAAAAATCAACTTTAATATCTTTGAAAACATTTACATTTCAATAATAAAGCAACAAACTGTTTATTTATTAATTATTAAATGATTTAAAAGTCAATGATTAAATCAATGCGACGATAAGCAAGTAAAAATGTATACGGTGTCGGGATGCAGAAAGGTGACCTCAAAGAGGAGCTAAAATGCCGCAGGTCGAGCGCGTATCAAATTAATCTGCGCGCGAACATTTGTTTCTTAATTTTCTACGAGCGATCCAACGCTGATAAAAGCTAGAGTGGCAGACACCAAGTGGAAAGATTGGGCTGGCTTTCTTGTTAAAGTTGCACGTGATGAGGTACGACAGTACACCCAGACACGTTTATATTATGCTCGCGACAAAAAGTACAACTCGTTTGTAATAAATATTTAAGATGCAATTTATTATCATCACCAAAAAGTTAATTCAAACACAAAGCTTTGTTGAATGTACTTTTTGTCCATCCAAAACAATCTATGACTAATGCTAAGATATTCCATTGTATGATAATGAAATTACTATATTAATGTTTTACATCTGTCTCGCTTCGTTCGTTGTAATAAATAATTTTGATTATCAAATAAATTTGCACATAATGTTTCCTTAAACGCGATCATTTTATCTTATCAAATCGCAAAATGATTCTTGATTTAAGACTAAAACAAAATTGGTCCGTGACAAAAACAAAAGTACAAGGACAACCGGTGCAGATTCGCACACTTTGTCGCGAATTCACATATTCAATTGTGTAGTTTACCCTGAGCCGTTCGTCAGGACTCGCTAACGCAGACGTCACTTGAGATACAATCTCTGCTGCTGCAGTTTCAAGTTACTTCTGCGTACCCTGTCGGTTCATTACGACTGCATTTCATCGCACAAGACCATCAGATTTGCCTAATTTTTCTTTTAAACTCAAAGAAAATGCGATTTTAAACTGAATAAAACATTATAATGATTTTTAAAATATCATTTTAATTATAAAGAAATTCACAGGTCAGGCCATAAACTATATCATATATATTAAAAATTTGATTTGTAAAAAAAAATTAAAATTGTTTTTATTAAATGAATCATTTATGAATCAGTTTAAAATTTGTAGATCTCATACGAAATTGTTTAGTGGTTAGAACATGTACACCGAATTCATAAGGTTTACTTATTAAGAACTCATATATAAACATATATGGACCAGATAAACAATTTTTTACGGTTATTAGTTTATGAATTTGATAATGAGTAATTGTTAAGCACGTCTCACTTGGACAAAATATTATCGATATTAGAAGTTTCAGTTAAACGATTGAGTTAAATTGTGAGTATCGATTTAAAGAGTGTTTTTATTTGATACGTAACGCGTCGCAGCCGGATGAACGCAGATGAGTTTTATGAGTTGACCGAAGCACGTTTCAACGCGGCGCCTCCGAATGACCTTTTACAGCCCTTTACGGACGAACCTGTGGTCCACCAAGAGCACAATATGAGCTTTCAAGGATGGAGGAGTCGGTAATTGATTACCTCGTTATTAATAAGACTCGGAAATTTTATAGCTTTGGGGCAAATTGTGCCTTCGAAATCTTTGAGCTTTCAATTAGTGCATTAAAACTCAACAAATTTTAAACTTTGATACAAGAATAAAATAATTAAATGAAAACTGAAAATTATTATCTTATTCAATTAATTTAATAATAATACAGAAAAAAAGTTATATAAATAAAGCAAACACTGCCGTTAAGAGAAATAAAAAATGTTCGTTCAGAATTTAGAAAAATATTTCTAATTACAAAATAATCATTTTGCAGCAATCAAATTGTTTCAGTGATTAAAGGTAAATTGTGCCGAATTTGTGCATCAGTTCCAGCGCAAACTTTGAGAATATTGTATATGATACCATTTATGCCGCACACGTTAATAAATGTTTACGTATGCGCGGGTGAGGCGGGCAACTTTGCACAGTGCCCGAAGAAAATAATACGGCGTTGATTGAAGCTCGGTAATGATTGTGGCGAACGGTTAGAAATGAAATTTCATATCTGCGTGTCAGAGCGCGGTAAGCACGCGCGTCGTTTTGACTGCTTGCCGCACAATCGTGGGAATAGAAAGCATCTTGCTCCCGCGAATTGAAATCATCTGCGTTGTGCACTTACCAACTCTGCACTTATTTGCATGTGCAATTTTATTGTTGTCACGTACTGAGTACCGTTGACAAAATCGAGTTACAACTGTAACGTTATTTTGAATTAAATTCGTTTGATATTTTTATAAAATTTTGTTCGTTTTCGTTCAACTAATAGAATACAAAATTTTATATTTAAATGTAATTCTTTTTTTTTGCAATAACAATTTTTAATGCAATTTTTCAATTGCATTGACATTTTTGTATCGTATTTTGCAACATTTTGTGTAACTTCAGTGTAAACAAGAGTTGAACGAAGATACTTGAAACAAAGTACTTCGTCTCAAGATCCACTTTGTCGATTTAACTGAATATGCGAGTTCACACAATTAGCGTGAGATAAATGATCTTATGCGTTCTTCGTGTCATCGTATTCATTTATACGCGTGACGACGTGTGCATATTTATTCAACAAAGTAAATAGGTCACTCGGCTGTCACGGCTTGACTCTCGTGAACCGAACTGGTCCACATCGTTTAGACCCGACGATGGTTGTCTACGAATGACAGGCCACGTGTTTATGTCCTCTAGGCTAGAACGTGCAATGTGTTTACATATTGACACCGCCTTTGTTCTCCGTGCATGAATGCTTGTGTATCAAGCACAACTGTTAATTACGTTTAGTCAGTTATATCAACATTAAACATTTGATATTTCACAAAAAAAGAAATTTAAAAAAATAGCTTTTTGGGAAAATTAGGTTTCATCTTTTATACTATTATATACTTAAATAATATTAAAATTTTTTAATAATAAAATTATGTACAAACTTTAATAACTTACTTTTTTTTTAATTTAATAAAATTGGAGCTTCAAAGTGAGCGAAGATAAATTCTTCTTCTTTAAAAGAAGATTATCTATAAAACTGATTAATTGAATCTATCAAGTATAGGAAACTCACACGACGCGGTATATTACATGACTTGTAGAACATCTTAAAAGATTTCGATTAATAGCTTTTTGGAATCGTGGGTTTTCACTCATTAGTCATGAATAACACTTTGACGTTCACGTTGCAGTCTAAGTACTTTGCTTGTGATGCATATTATTACCGAACCCTTTTGAACCTAATGATAGGTAGATTGGCTTGCTTGTTTATAGCCGAGCTATTGCCCGCAATACATCTTTTCTCTGTAATTAATTTCAAGCGATTGATGTACCGATAATGCATCAAATGTTCTGCGAGATTTAACACATCATGAAACGATTATTATTCATTTCTGAGGGCGCACTTTCGGATAATTTTATTTCTGCTTTAACCACTGGGTAATTTTAAATGTTAATGCCATAACGAGAATTTGAAAAAGTGTTATGGTACGAGAATATTCATTTTTGAGTAAGCTGCGCAAAAGTTAAATCGACGTAGTAGGATGCGGGTTAAAGTACCACTAACGGCTTAAACAGCGCGTATTAGGGTCGTCGCAACAAGAAACATTAGTGAAAACTTGACTCAACTCCACAAAAGATTCTCGTCTCTTGTATTCCATGCCGACACCCGTATAATAAGTTAGCCGCGTAAAAGCCACGGAAGTCAACGTTTAATTGTGGTTTACAGTAATCTTACGCGTGCGACGACGGCCTGAGAATATTCATTAGCGTTATTTTATTCGCTTTAATAAGGCAGAGTATTTAACATACTAGTTTAACTAAATTATAAAAAATTTATGCTACTTGATATTTTCTATCAAAATTGAATTAATAATTAAAAAATCATCGTTTTACGTCAATATAATTTTAAACAAATAAGAATTAATAAAGTTGGCAATTTTTGTGTAAATAGAGGTAGAATTACAAAGTTCAATTTACAGTAATAAGCACCTTTTGTTAGTTTAACAATTTGTGAGAGATACTTCTTAAAGCAACATACGAGGCAGGAGAGTATTACACGATACATAAAGGAGTCTGAAGATGGCAAGATGTGACAGTACGACTCCCACAGGAGTGATTTCATAATGAATCCCCTTATTTCTTGGACACATATTCTTACCTTTCTTACCCTTGTGTCACACGGCATTACTAGATTAGCTGGAACCTTTTGACAACTTTAGGGAAAACTTGCAATCCCCGAGGAACTTACTTCTATTCGCTTAAAGTCGTTGACGTATACATATTGAATATTTGTAATTTTAGCTTACAACTTGGGCCATTAAGTACATTATACGTACTGTGAGTTGTGATTAAATTATCATAATCATATATAATCAATTAGGATTTCAATTGGAATTGGTATACAATTAAACCAAAAAAAGACCATAAAATGAAAACCAGGACCTACATTCGTGTATATATATATACATATATATGGTCATTGAAAGAGAGTGAGGGAGGTAATGCAAAAGCGGAGTTGTGAGCAAAGTCGAGGCAAACCGCGCCGCCCCTGTAATCACAATTGCAGGCTATTTTCTCACCGCTCTAATGATGCGCTCTGATGATGCCTACTTCGTGTATAACCTCATAGGATCATCACTGCTATATGTAGGCTCGAAACTTGGTCTTCTCGCCGGGGACGCGGTGGTCGTGAGAGCAGAAAATATAAGTATAGAAGATGATGGACGCTGCGCGTAATTCCCTCTAATAATTGAAATATACCGGCAAGCAAGACGTAGGGTGCATATAAGACCTGCACGAATGTGTTACGAAAATTTGCGTTTACTCAACAGTAATGGCGATTTTCTTCTCTTATTATTTACATTGATTCCGTTACGTGAAAGAACTCAATTTGTAGTTTTTCTTTTTCTTGTTGTTCACTTAGAAGTAAGAATATTGCATTTTTTTTTTAGTTAAACTTGGAAATTTTTTGTCAATGAAAGTTTATAAAGATGATAACGGAAACGAACGCGAAAAGTCGTCGGGTGTTTTGGGCAGCAGCTGGCTCTGCCTTGTCAAGAACATTAATCATCGAAGTATCTAAATGACGGGATTCCAATGTATTACCATATAAATGACATCATATTTCTGGTCAGGTTTCCCCAGTTTGTCGGGTCGACCTTGCGTGATGTATGGACGACGGCATATTGGCGAGGCCACCCACCTATAGTATTATATCACCCCTATCATTGCTTTGGACTTCGAACTGTTATCAAAGACTGCCATCTTTATCGGCTTTGTCAATTTTATTTGTCTCAAACTCTGACCTTTTAACTCGTTTAAATTGGATGTTAATACTCTGATTTTCATTATTATCAATTTATCTGATGTATAATTTCAATTTAGTTTTGACTGTTGCATTATTTTTTATGAATTTTATTGACAGCTTAATATAATTATGACATCAATCCTGCAACAGCTTTTTTCTTCACATAGTTCTGTATGTCTACATCAAGTGTTTATAAAAATGATACGTTATGCTGAAGAGTGTAAATTAGTGGCTGTCTATTCTGAGTTTGAGATCATAATCAAGCTCACGGTTTTATTGGTTTCTTCTATATTCCGTGAATTAAAGTGCCGCGGGATACTAATTTCCGTAGATACTTTGATTGCGTGTGGTGAATCTCAAGAAATTTCTTCTCTGACCTGAACTTCGGGATCTTGAAATTTGCGTTTCGTTTATAAATTTTCAATTATACTTTTCAGTCTACCTTTTTTTTGAACAAGTGTTATAAGTTGTTTGTAAGAGAGCAGTAGTGTCATTTCGTTTATTCTGCGGCAATAATAAAATTTGCAAATCAACTCAGAAATGGAATCCTTTATGATTTTTAATGACGAAGGTACATCGCAATGGATTTGATTTTTCTCTTACACTTTTTCTTTTTTTGGTCAAAAAGTTATCCGGAGTTCGTAGATACCCAAAAACTCATTGATATTCTGCAAGCGTGACGGTTGCCACACCACTTTACGAAAAAATGTGAACTTAATAAGAAAAGCCTCAAAGTAGTAGAAGAGCTTTTGTCGCCCCGCAACACCTCTTCCGGTTTCCGTGCTATGTCAATAATCTATTCAAATTTTTTACCGGTAGACTAGATATTTGCCAAGCTCTTGACAGATTTTGCAATTCAAGATTCATGCTTTTTAGCATTTTATTTTAGTTATTCTGTTAATGTATTTTGTTGAATTTCAAAACTTGTTAGTTCAGTTTTTTAAGTTAAGATATTTAAATTTATTTTAAGGATTGACAAAATTAATTGCATTTTCATAATTTATAATAATAACATTTATAATAATTCTAAAAGTTAAGTTCATTTTTAATTTTACTTGTAAATACTTGATGATTGTAAAAAATGGTTTCGATCAAAGTAAAATTATTAGAATTATTATTATTGTTATATCAATTAAAATTAATTACATTGACAGAAATTTCATTATAAAATTGTTAATATGGATTTTTAAATAAAATACGAAAAATCTCACTGCAGCGTTTTACCGCCATCATACGTTGGATATCAGAACCAATTCCCCTGTATGATGTAAACTTCTTCGATATGTCGATAAAAAAGAACTCTTCTGTAAATAAAAATGATTTTACACAATAATTTTTAAATTATTTTTACTTACATAATGAAACAATTGTTTAAAAGTATAAACGAATACAAATTATAATAATAATTTTATAATGCAATTAAGACTATAGATATTTTAAACTATCTATATTTAAAATGATTAATTTTATTTTTTACAACAGTAAAAAAAACAATAAGACGAATGGATGTTGTGATAAAAAAGATTTAATCTAGAATTGAATTTGAAATTCAGGTCAAATAAGTGAACAAAAAGATGGTAGCTTGTTTCTTCTTTACTTCACCGCAATATTCCAATGAATTCACTTGAACCTTTTCGAGCAATCGCGAGAATTTTGTTTCTTACGCTTCGGAGGGTCTTGAGCAAAAACTATTTGATCGCTACTCGGTCAATGAATCCTCGAAACATTGGATGCTCATTTTGGGACTAACCAGAAAAGATTCTCGTGAGAAAATTGCGCACGAGCCATGTGCTGCGGTAAAATAAATCTTAGTAAAACTTATGCTCAACTTGATTCAATTTTTTGCCTGTATGTTTACACAATATTTGATGTAAATAATTTCTTGTAGCATATTATTCACAATTTATATGAAGTAATAAATCCTTATACATAGTACAAAATGAAAATTCATTTAAAATGAAAAACAAAATTCTAACAATTTATTATTACAAATATAAAAGAGTTGTATCAATATAAAGTTGTTCATAGCAATATATTACAAATTTTTAGCCATAAAATGTTAAATTATATTTTTTTAAAAAAATAAGTCAGATCATAAATTGACAAGGATTAATTAGTAGTATAAATTTATTTTTGCCTATAAAATCGATCGATTTAATTGTAAAAATCGTTTTTGTATGTAAAAGTGTCATCAGTATTTAAACTTATACAGTTATTAAAGTAAAGTTAAAATGACAGTTACAAATAAGAAAATAATTTATGTTTAATGTACTCATTACCGCACATGATAAATATCTCATAACACGTCGAATTAATTACGTGCCTTTTTTTATTCGATCTTTTACACATTTATTACGCGCATGCTGCAATCAAGCTAATCGCATAAGCTTTAAATTGAATAACTCAATTCAATGAAAAATTGAGCGAGACCAGAATTTTCATACAGTTTATATTTCAATAAATTATATTTTATTGACGCATTTATCTAATAATTTGTAAATAAATTATGATCCACTTCAATTCATATTAATTATGTATGTTAAAGATTATAAAAGTTATTTAATGTGAAAGTTATCATAATTTTGTAAGAATTACGCTAAATATAGAAGAAAAATATTTTTAATAAATTAATGTCCGTGCATTTACAAAAGCTCGGAGATACGCGTCATCAGACTTTTATATTTAATCGCTTACGGCGGGTCACGCCAGCGTCACTTTTCCAACCGTCGGTAATCGATATGTCACGGCGAATGGCAGCATAGTGCACGGCTGTATAATCTTTGCCGATCTGAATAGTTTAATCAGACCCTTCTTTTCGGACTTTGTTTTTGTAAACCTCGGTTCCGCTTTGGGATGGATATAAACCGCGTTAAATGATCCAACGGGCTCATTTCACAACAGCCTATATATAATAGATAAAAAAAGGAAAACAAAACTTATAAATACATCTTTATTATGTTTAAAAAGTAGATCAAAAAGTAATACAAAAAGTACCTAAACTGTTGAGCAATAAAACTTTTACGAAATAATTGGCACTCAGCAAAACAAAACAGGGAAGGAAATCGACTGTAAAATATGTGACGGGCATTTAATATTGTCACTAATGCCAGGATCAGAATCTGTACTGGATAGGGGCTGTTGCTTCCTTAAAAAAGCTATTTCGCGGGGTTGCGTCTGTTTTGTGGTTCTAGACAAGGGTTCGTGTTCTTACGACATTTTCGTAATTGTCAGTTTCCCTGTGCATGTCAGTTGTATTTTTTACATCAGAATAGGGATAGGTGTACGTGGATGAAATATTATTAACTTTCTTCAATATCGAATTATTGTTTTCATTTTACAAGAAAACATGTAAAATAAATTCTCAAAAAATTGCTTTCTATTTATTATTTAAATAAACATTATTTTGATGTTCATGTGTAGACTTCAATATATCATATTTGGATGTAAATTTCCGCAGTAATAAGTATGACAAAGTACACATTTCTTCCGGATTTCGAAGTTCATTTAACTTTTCTCTTGCTATGTCTAATATGTCGGCATTATCCTTATTATATTCCGTTCCAGCAGCGACCCGTCATAAATCCACTTTCGATTATGTTATCTAATGGAAGTATTATGCAATATGATTGCTGGCTTTAAGGCGCTGTCGGTACATCATCGAGGGACAGACAGTGATATTCATATACCACGAGCAAAAAGTGAGGTCACCAGACACATTTTTGAACTTGAAGAAAAAAATTTTTTTTGAATTTAAAAACAAAATGATCAAAAGTTTTGAAGTTGATCAAAAAACTTGTATGATACTTTAGTTTCCACTTTTAAGAAAATCATTTGAGTTGCTAATTGCCGTAAATTAGGTCTTATGTAAAAAAATCTGTTCTCATTTTTACATTGTTCCAATTTCTATTAATACTTAATGATGTGTTGGAATTTCAAATCAACCTTCTCCAACCAGTATAGTGTGATCGGAATTTCAACCGATCGTCAAACTATTTGAAATAATGCGGAGTCGTTTCGAATGCCAATTAAATCCTTAAACCAAATTTATAGTGTCTCTACAGTTACAGTAATTTCACAAAATGTTCATGTAACAGACAATTAACATATTTATTTACAACGTACTTTGTATTGTTGAATTAAGCTATTACAATTTAATGACGACTGTTCAATTTTATCAATCAAATTATTCCATTGATTTTGATTTACAACGATAATATACGTATGTTAAATGTTTATTAAAGTGATTCGTTTAAAAGATCATTTCTGTTTGCTTTTTTTAATGAAACATGATAATAATGTTAAACAATTGTACATAAATCAGATAACTGATTAGCAATACACCGGTTTCTTGGGTGTATCGAATGTATGGAGGTACAATCCCGAGGCGGCACTTGCGAACACACATAATTAAATGTGGTCGTAGCGAGTAGCTCGCCTGCTCGGGCCAAGGGAGACCGAATGCTTATACGCGGATTCAGATTAGCTTCAAGAATTATGAAGCGAGTTAAATCAAGCACGCGATTACATCGTTGCATGCTTATCTTCCCTTTCCTCAATATTCCCTCTAGTTATATTTGCTACATTAAGATAAGAATACAGTACCATCTACGTTTAGTCTCAACTTCTGACTTTCGGCTCTCGTTTCTGGTTAAAGACTATATGACCCTGTAATCAAAACACCTGAATCACTTTTCTCATGAAAATTTTACAACCAAATTCATTCAAGTTATTTATTAATATAGTTTCAATTTTGATTATATTAATTGCAAATATAAATTTATAGCTTTTAATAAAATAACATAGATAAGCGTTATCTATTACAAAAATATTGTAAATGTTAAGAAACGTACTCATAATTTTTCATCATTACATTTAGTATTTTGTTAACCTGATAATTTTAATATTACATAAACAAAATACACTAAAACTTTTACTACGTGCATTTTCACCAATATAAAATGATAATATTTTAATGGAATCACTTACAAAGAAATAAAATAATTCATACTGTAATTGAAAATAATCTTCACCTCAAATCGATTAACAGTATCAAACATTTAGATCGACATCATTTCCGCATCGTATGACGTAATGTGGACAAAAAAAAGGTTCGGCACAGTCCAGTTGGCATGCATACGAAAGAGTAGTTTCAAGTTATTTTCGTTTAAGGGAAAAAAAGTATCCAGAATCAAGAAGGAACGCAGAAGGGTCACTCGGGCGTACAACTCCAAAGGCATTTGAAGCTCGAAAAGTCGAGAACGCGTCGGCCGATCGTTGCGCCCGGGGTCAAATCTCCTGAGACTCTTGGCGAAGACGAGACACGAAAGAAAAGACTTCTTCCCTCTTCCTGGGGAACGTAACTCGCGACACCTCATTTCCTTATCTTTAACAGCCTGTTAGTAGATGTATCTTTTAGTTACGCCTTACCTGCACAGCAAGCAAAAAATCCATAGCATCCTATTCCAGATTCGCACATAATCTCAAAGGCTACTGAAAAATTTGTCACCGCAAATTTGTTAATTCGATAAGGAAATGGCTGGAATATTTGTTGGACATTTCTGCGAAGTATCAGCAAACGTGTTACAATGTGTGATGCATTTCTTCGAATCACTTGAGCTAAGTGGCTTGCTGATTACCTAGAAAAAAAGGGGAAAAAAGTAACATCGACAATGGTGCACACGTTTGCTTAACAAAAATCTATCGAAAGTAAATTTCAGCTGTCACGATTGACAAATGGACCTTTAAATCGCACCACGCAAATTGACATGACGTTTGAACGCATTTTCACGCGCGTTTCTTTTCAAGTCCATAAATCGTTCATCCTCCCCACGCTAGTTTATTCAAATCCAGGTCTTTGAAAATTCGAAAATGTTGAGAAGGGCTCGATTTTATTCGCTAATTTAAAAGACAGTTCATCTATCTATTTTATTAATTTACATTTTTTTACAAAAAAAAAAGTGAGAATTGAGTTATCTTGAAGTTTGCAAAAAAATTATGCATATACTTATACATATATATGTAAAGAAGAAACGTATATTTATCATGTAAGCGGGCAATTTAGGAACGATCATTTTTCACGGAAGGCACAACTTTGAATCGCGGGGTTGCTTCTGAGGGGACAGGTGGGGTGTTATTGGCCAGCGGGGCAAGATGCCAAATGGACATCACCCTAGGTGAAGCTTCACTCTGACTGATGATCTTAGTCCTACGCACCCTGCCTGTGTCATGTCGCGAATGCCGATATGTTTCCCTCGTTCTTTTCTTAACTTTTTGATATGCTCTTATATATGCTGATGAGACGTTGATAGGATCTTGTCCTGTCTAGGTTCACTCACTTGTCTCTAAAGTGGATATAGAATAACACGAACAATTTAGTTGCTTTTCTCAACTTTATTTTTTACAGTTTTTTTCCAAATAATGTATTCAAATCTATTGACATTTTTACTTAAAAAATGCATAGCCGTATTATTCACTTTTATTTATATATTATATTATTTTATCAAATTTAGCTATGTAAATTGATTACTTATATTTATTTGTTGAATCTGAAATTAAAAATGTACAACAATTGTACTTTATAACTTTTTGTATTAATAAAAATCTGCTGACTTAAAGAGTGATAATAGAAGATGACAAGGTAAGTTTACGACTGTGGTTACGAGCGTGGCAGATAATTATCGGTGCCGTTTCTCGTGCCGTTCTTTTCTGATTTTGTATGCTATATCTTTTAACTTTGGCATCCAGCTTCCGTTAGCTGTTCGCAAGAAGGCGTACCTCGAATTCAGGAGCATATCCGGTCAGTCACGTACCAAAGAATACACATCAATAGTGGTAAATACAGAGATGCCGCTTTCAAAATTAAATATTATATAAATGAACAAGATCACGTAGATTAAGATACGGGTTATTTCATCTCCATTTGTAGTACAGTTTTATTACGTTTATCGATTAATATATCTGTGTTTATGGTATGGAGGATCATACTGTTTCAATGTTTTATACTTCTGATGACAGACAAGTTATTCTACGTTTTGTGCGATTAGCATAATTTTATAGCATTTTATGGTTTTAAAGACGTTGACCTGAGTTTATAACATACTGATTTTTTTTCTTTTTTTTCGTATTCTATTGTATTATGTATACATGTTTTCGAAGTGATTTATTTTTATAAAAAAGAGATTTTTAAATTCTTTTTGTATTGTATAGACTTACAGAATTTTGACATTATATTTTGTTCGATAAATTTAGAATTTCATTGTTCTTATAATTTCTTCTACAAGACAGGAAATTAAATATTTTTCAAGAATGTATACATTTTATTATTGTAAAAGACTACAAATAATATTTAAATTTATTTAAATAAAAAAATTAAAAATCCTTAAGTAGTTATTATTTTTGAACATTGTAATATGCATTAAGAAATATAAAACAACATTTGATTTATAAATTATAATTCTAATGTAGACGTTATTATTTATTATTTCTTATATTGAAACATTAGTAGTATCAATTTGTTTATACACAATATTGTTCCATTCATGTTATTTTATAATTAATATAAGACTGATGATTTAAATGTTTGTGTATACAAATCTTTCTATGTTTTGCTTATCTTAATACTGTTATTCTCAACTTTATATCTATTTTACAAGCATGAAATTATATTATTCATTGAGAACTTTTCTTTGATGTATAGAAAGGTCGTAAAAAAGAAAGATAAGTTTATTAGAACTATAAATATATAGACCATAAAAATTAGTGAGAATCTTCGAAAGATTGTAGGAACCGATTTTCAACGATACACTTGTAGCCAAGATAAAGTACATCTCTTGATGTCGCACCGATGTTATCGATGGCGTCGAGAACAAACCGAAGGTTTATGTTGTGAGCCGGGAAAACAAGTCACAAGATCTTTTCTCCCACCACACAGCTGTTTAATCTTTTTTTTAAGAAAAATGAAAGAATGACGGTGTCGTCGTGACATTCTCCTTTTAAGATAATCCCCTTCCAACAGTCAGTTAATTATAGCTACATCGCTCGATGCACTCCCACAAAAATCATAATTTATCAATTATCTATGAATGATCTCTCGTTGGCTACACTGTTTCACGATCAGACTGACAGATAGTGACAATGAAACAAAAATAAAGCATTATTTTCTTTTCTACCGTATAATTACTTGTTTCATATTTAAGCAATAAAACCTATGGTAATTTTGAGCTAAAAACATGTTTTCTTCTTTTTCCGTCAACTGCACGTTCATTCACATGATGTTTATTCATTTTATGCAAATTGATAGTTTGGGATATACAATTTTGAATTATTTTCGTACAGCGTTCGATGCTTGTACAAAAAAAATTAACTAAATTAGACTCGTTCCTGACACGTTGGCCTCGACGCGGCTCTAAATTTTCGTGAAAAAAGTATCACGGTGAAAGTAGAACATGAATTTCGCAGTACTTTGCATTGTCAGTGTTGACAATCGATTGCCATAATTGACAGACTTCGTAATATTCTACACTACCGAAACAATAAAAGTTCATCTTTTTATGTAAAGTAAAACAGTACAGCAGAGTATGTACAAATCAAACAAAATTAATATTCCAGCAGAAAGCCGTAAAACTTTTTATTGCATTTTTTTTTACAAAAGACAACCTGTCATAATATAAACGTTTTATCGATTACCTTTTGGAAACGAATTTGAAAGTAAAATATTTAATGCAGTGTAAAAAAAGAATCACGTTTGAACAAAAGTTGTTATTTCAATAAATAGTCTTTTTTTGACATTTTTTATTCAACTTATTTATCGAATTTAAATATCAGAATTGAATTTAGATAAGCTATCCAATTTGTTCGAACAATTTTTGTTTTCAATTACAGCGACCAAAAAGACTACATGCAAACAATTGCCAACGGTCACACATGCTCATAAACAAATCGGACGCGTTTTATTGGAATGTCAAAGCGTAATATTGGTATTCTCAGTGAGGACTCCCCAAAATATGTAGGCTCGCGAGTTGCATGTTAATCGCCGTATGAAGAGTAAACTCGTAGCTGAAGAGTGCTAGTGTTTTTCTTTGTTGCCTCCCCCTTGACTATCTCTCTCCTTTATCGCGCATCCGGTTGTCATCAATTCATCATCATCATCCGGTTTAAATCATTGAGAACATGCTCTCGTTGATGTATATCTATACATCATTAAAAATAAAATTTGTAGTTTAAAGTTTTTCAAAAAATAGTTAAATATTGTCCATCATTTCAAGTTTTATTCTTGAGTTAAACATTTCATGAACATTTCATTAAGAAAAACTGACAATGATTCTATAGTTAGTTTTGAAGAAATCCAAAACTAACGAATTTCAAAAAATTAAAACTTTAAAAAAATCTTTGTAAACATTTCTCCGAAAATTAAAACTTTTTTTTAACAAAATTAAAAATATCTCTTACGAAAGTTGAAACTTCTTTAATGAAACTATAGAAAACTTTGTTCCAAATTGTCATTCTTCATTACTGTACTTTAACTTGATTGTATTATTTAGTTTAATTCTAATTTTTTAGTTCATTCTAATTTTCAATATAATAAAAAATAAAGCGAATACCAGCAAAGCTCATCATCTTTATCATTTATCAAGTTTTGTCATAATTTTTATAATAAACTTGTATTATATATTACATACAAGTCCATATAAAAATTCTTCACTAAGAAAATATCAAAATTACATTTTCGTTAAAATTCCTCAATAAAAGTAAATTCAAATATAATAGAAAATAGAACTGACTTTAATAATTCTCTAATTCTTTTCTATTAATTTTGAGAGTCAAAATCAAGTATAAAGTAATGACATTCTTTATCTAACGACTTGAACTTTTCATGGTCAATTGATTCCTATTTTTGTATAAATAATTATGGTTACGTCAATTATATCTAGCGATTTACTAACCTCATGCGATTAATCAATACAAAAACAGGCAGAAAAATAAATTGACATCTTATAATCTCAGTTTGGATAAAATATTGAAGATACGATGCAATAAAACCGCGAGGAATCGGATGGTCGTGCGAAATCGCGCTGTTGTGTAAAATAGAGTGAATGCCAACACTAAAAAGAAGGGGGCAATGCGGTGTGAAATAGCCAATCGGTGGAGCATGCCAAGCAGTGCGATAACCATATTGCATTGCACGAGTTAGTCTTTCCCTCTGTTTGAATCCTCAATGTTTCAGTAAAATATTTCTTTTTTGCTCAATGCGAAATTGAAAATTTGTACAGTTATCAAAATACAAATTATAATCCTGGAAATTGCATTAATATTGAAAAACTTTTTAATGAGTTACATTCATTATTATGACCCTTTAAAAACAATTCAAAAAATATTTTTATTTAAATAAAAAATTGGTTTTTTTACACACAGGAATCTAATTTGCAGCATTTACAAAAGTATTTGTGAACTGTACAAATTATTTTGCAAGACTTACAAATTAATAATTCTTTGATGTTTTCTCATGATATGAAAGTACCATAAGTCTTAGCTCTGCTCATGAAGTTTATAAACGCCTGCTAAAATAACAAGATGCATCATTTAATCTATTAAATATAATTTCGAAAATGTTTAGCATGAACTTAATCTAACTCATCATAATAATAATAATATTTGCAAAAACAGTCGAATTGCAGGCTCATTCAGAAAACATACAACATTCAAAAAAATAAGTTAAAAAAACGAAAAATATAAATTTACTTTTTTTTATGTTAATAAAGTATTGATCTTTCAAATCAGCTGTTGCCCCATATTTAAGAGATGCAATGAATTGAAGAGAGAAAAAGAGATGGGGACATCTCAACTCGAGATAAAATCCTCGACGATTTTTCCCTCGTCCCCAGAGACGTCGCAGAAATATTCGTTTCGTTACAAATATTTAGCCTATCTGAAATGAGGCTGAAAACGGCCTCTGAAATCATTTTTGCTGTTTTATGTCACAGGCGTATAATTTTTTACAATCATCTTTGCCGATAAAATACCTATTTATTACAATTCCTTTTCTTCATCGGAATAAAAGATCTCTATTTTGAAGCAAAAGTAATTTTCAGTGACATAAAAAAGTATTCAACAGATGTAACAACAATTTTGTCAGTCTTACAGTTGACTTTTTTTTGGTCTCACATTATGCTTCTTAAACGATTGAACGTAATGTGCTGGCACGGGCCAAAAAGTTACTTCTGATAGAAAATAGCAGTAACTCGGGAACAAAATAACAGGGTGGGACCCTTATCGACGGAGCAATCAAATTCCCCTTGAAGAACACACTGGCATTCATTGAACTTTAAAATCAAATAATCCCTATTAAAATAACAATACGCACCCCTGTCGACCAGGTTAAACATTGTTTCGTAGATTCTCTCAGGCAAGCCACCTCCCGTAATATTACCATACGGGATCGGGTTACTACAATTGGGTTATCTTTGCTCGACGTTGCTACATATACGATGAGCACTTCACTCACCGTGAATCTAATCTTTTAATTAGAAGGACTGGTTTCGCTCCTACACACAACTTCTCTGATTTAATAATATCCTACAAATTCGTATGCGGTTCAATTTAAGAACATTACATGCCCCAAAATTGTAACTAATTGTTTCAATCAAATTAAATTGCATAATTTATATATCTTTTGTTTAAATATGCATATTATATTGGCAGAGTTATTTTTTATTCTCTCTTTCCAATTTTAGTAGAAATATTTGACAAAAGAATAACGAAATAATAAATATTTGGTGAGGCTTCATTAAGTGTATTCGTGAAAAAGAAGAAGGAAATTCGGCCTCACAGTCGAGAGATTCGGTTTATATAAAGACGCGTGGCTCGTCTATGGCGGCTGATTGGCCGCAAAGGGGGTGAAATAGGCTAAAGGGGAAAAGGGCGGTGGGGAACTACTAAACTTGCCTTCGGTAAATAGAGTCTAATCAACTGCGAGGCGACTTGTCCGATCGGCCAGATTCTATCCCAAAATGCTGCCGCACCCTCGTCGAGATTCAGTGCCACACGCTCCGACTCCTTTAATCTAAGCCTGCCGCCTGTACAAACGAAACAAATGTCAACTGTACAAAATTTAGCACCCGAAGGAAAAGCGACGACGGGTATGAGTGACCCATTATTGCTATCAGATATCCTTTCGCTTTCTTTTATTTCTTTCAATTTTACGAAAAACTTTTGTGTTGTTATCGCTGCGTTTAATTTCACTCAATAAAAGAAAAAGTTTGATTTTAATGAATACTGCTTCAGATATTAGATAAACTGTATATACTCGATTCAAGAAAGGTTTGAAAAAGAAAATCCTAATTCGTATCTTAACTTGTGTTTCCAACTTCCATTGTTTGTTTACAGCGCAAAACTGTTTTAATTTGCTTATCTTTCAACTACTTCCGCAGTTCTTCATCAGATCATATTACAGATCAAATTGAAGCTGGTGTTGAGAATACGAATTCATTTGATTAAAGTTTTATTAAATTCAATGAATATTCAGATGTGAACAAGTAGTGAGACTATGGGCTTGTTTGATTACGCCGACTCAAAATTAAGCCTCAACTTAATTATTAGATTTAATCATTTTTTATTCAAATGAAGTTCTTATTGAATTGTTTCTAATTATTTGTTCTCAAATGCAGGGTAAATCAATTTAAGATACAATAAAAAGAAAAGTTTTATTATATACATATTCTCAAATATTACATTTATAAGTACTGAAAAATAATTGCACATGTTAAAAATGAAATGATTATTAAAATTCTTAATCAAGCTCTATTTTTTATTTGTTAAATTACAGTACTGCATTTATTTCTCGATACTTTGATAATAAATGAATCGTCATTATTCACCTCGGGTAATTTCGAGAAAGATTGTGTACATTTTTTTCGTCTTTCAATCTTTGTATGGTTATTGAAAAAGAACGAAGCAAATAACAAGTGACAGAACGGCGCTGGTTTAGACTAATAGTTTCCCTTCAGCGAAGAATTTGACACACACCCCCGCCAGTGTCAACGAGGTCGCAACGAACTTATGGGAGATCGGCTTTTTTTCACGATCATCGTCGGGCTGCCAGGGAATAATTAAGTAAGGCCGGAGGGGACTTTTCGCAATACCTTAAAACACGGCCGGCTCTCGCACAATATCGCGGCAAAGACCACTGACGAGGGGTGCCTGCGACGACGAAAAAAATTACACCAATATCTTGCTTGCAGCAGCCCAGGGGGAGAAGCTAATCGCTTTGCGACGACGACCGTAATTGATGAACAAAACAAATGTTATTATGACTGCTGTACTGGACTATTATTTCAAACTTTTAAACGCTTTCTTCAATACGTCAAATGTCAATTTGAGTTTACTTTACAAGTTGCTTTCTTTTTTAATTAAAGAATATTTCTTGAAACTCATTATATTGTAGAAGAAAAAAAAGAAATGTAATTGTATTAAAATACTGTATTTTGTGATAAGTATTACATTGTATGTTAATGATATTGAGGAATAGGACATCATCAATCATTACGTCTATCTGTAGATAATTTGATCCCGGATTTTTTTATTTCGTTTAATGCCTGTGATTTGATGTTGCACCCTCAAAACGTGGCATGAAATCCAAAAAGTAGATAAAAAAAGACTAATAATGCAAGGCTTCAGAAAAATGTTCAATCTCGTGTCATTTTTTCTCGCAGTAGATATAACATACATATATGCAATTCTCAAGCTGCGTATCAATGACAGAATTTTTTGCACTTAATGAGCTAATGGAATCGCCAGTTGTTGTGCAAAAAATGCGTCGCTTTCTTATACATATTTCACTTTATCTTGCACGTTACTTCCTCGCGTTATCGCAAAACTTCTTCGGCTCTATTTATTTCGCGCGACCGAGCGATAACTCACTCGCTTGTTATTATTTATAGCCAAGTTTCGTTTTAATTTTAAGAGGGTGATTTGCTTGGCTCCAAAGCAAGACAAAATTATGTGCGAGAAAGATGCACGAAGAAATGAAGCATAATAATCACCGACAATAAACGTGAATCGCGCACTTGATTATTATGATTGTTCGACTCCTTTCGGTGGTGCCAACCCTCAAATAACTTGCTTTCTCGTTAGTGCGCCAGTACGACCGCCCCTGCAGGCTGCCACACAGAGGCGAGACGCGCACGCATCTCGTAGGAGCAAGTGAGCAGCGCTTCCGTTTAACGGGATAGAAGCTCCGAGGGTGAATGACTGGGATGCAATTTGAAAAATTATAGGAGCTTGCATATGTAACCCTCAAATAACATAAACCTCCCTTCTCAATTTTTTAAAAAAGAAATCGAAATTTCCACCTAAAAGTAGTTAATTTGAAAAAAAAATTAAAACTACTCAATATTTATGGTAATAATTAATTTATTCAGACTTTGTCTCTAAAGTTTGTCTCATATGAACAATTAGTTAATTAGGAAATCGAATTTGATCAGCTTCATTACAAACTATCCCTTTTCGTTTTGTGCGTTATACGTGCATTGCGCCAAAACTTTGGATTACATCTGGAGGTATATATAAGAGGACCAGTTTATGACTCGCGCGTGGCTTTTACTCCATAGTACAAAGTGAGTATATGTGTACATAGAATCCGCGGGATAATGGAACATTGTAGCCGATGGAGGATTACACGTACGTAGTTTCGTGGTGTGTTAGTCGGTAAGATAGGGACTCATTATTGTACGTGGTTGCTAAATTGCCGCCCCGGGCTCAGACACGAGGACACATCTCCTAACTGGGATCGCCGTGCCTAACTCCTGGACCAATTAACTTTCAATTAGAGAATGTAGATAACTCTTATCGCGTCTACAAGGACGAATTTTATGAGCCCTTCTTTACTCGGCGGCCGACATTTATGCGCACGCTGATGCATGGTTGCGGCAAAGGGTTAGACACTTTCGAGATCTATATCACTGTGGACGCTAATAATGTGGGTTATCGCTTTTCAAGAATCTATAACGAATCATTTAACTCTGCAATGGATTGTCCCAAACTTTTTCGCCCAAAATTTCTCGTAAACTTAATTGCATTACTTTTACTTTAAATATTCAGTAAATTATAGACTTGACTTATGTTTTTTTAAATTTTAAAAAAATGGCGTCTATATTACCAGAATGCGTCAGGATTATTTTTGCACACAGTGCATATTTATAAGATGCAATGGTAGCGGCCAGTCATCATTCTGGTAAATACAACGTGAAAGCAGAAGGCGCTTATATAGTTGCGAACAACAAACGAACGAGCCAGGGGACACGAAACATCCATATGTATGATTATAAAGACGAAGTTATCACCGGTACTGGGACCGGGCCCGCAGTCGAGTTCGTATTTGTGCATTACGCTCACGTGCAATGAAACAATAAGGATTCCGTCGTATCGGGAGATGCATGCTAAGTACTCGCAGCCAAAGCTTCTTCGTTGTCTTTACCCGCCACCTTCTTCGACTTGTCTACAACAACGACGAAAAGTTTGAAAACGCGACACAAGAATTTTATTAACTCGTACAATACAAATAGCATTAGTTACCTCAGGATCAGAACTTTGTCTTCATATATATATTTTTC
>JABFPM010000107.1:0-40000 GCA_022817325.1 Idris sp. 1 HC-2018
GATAATAAGCTAAAAAGACGTTTAGAACAATTTCCCGAAGATTTTGTTATTAAAAAGAACAAAATGGTTTGTAAAAGCTGCAACAAGGTGATTAGTTATGAATTTAAAAAGTACGCTGACAGTCATCCTTTAAATGAAATGCATAAAAAATGCTTTGAAAAATGCCAATTGCAAGGCTCAAATATATTTGAACATCAAGTAGCAAATTCAACTGATTCTGAAGTTTCATCTTATATGGAACGAGCGAATCTAACAACTAAGCAAGTTGAATTTAATGAAGATTTATTAGAGACATTTTTACAAGCTAACATCCCATTGAAGAAAGTTGATCATCCTGCGATACGAAATAAATGACAATGTTGTTGTTCCACAAAGCACAACTTTACGAAATTATTTACCAAAACTTTACAACTAAAACATTGATAAAATAAGAGAAGAAGTAGGAGAAAATAATATCTGGATTTTATTTGATCAAACAACAGATGCATGTGTGCGATACGTTGTAAATGTAATAATCGGCGTTTTAAACGAAAAAGGTCCAGGAAAGGCTAGAATATTGACATGCGAAACCTTACTAACCGTTTTTTTACTTAGGATGCCGCCCCTAATATGGTTCTGGCCGGAAAATTATTGAAACAGAAATTCCCAAATCTTGTACACATAATTTGCTTGGCTCATGGACTTCACAGAGTGGCTGAATGTATTAGAGAACAATTTAAAGACTTTAACTCCTTGATTTCTAATGTTAAAAAAGCAACATTTTGGCACATGTTTTACGAATTAATATATTCAAAAATTGTTAGACAAAAATACATCAAATGCATATAACGGTTCATAACAAAATATAAACAACTTAAAAAACAAGTTTACATAGAAATGTATATTACGGTAAGCATAAATAAACAAATACATGTGCAAATTAATTGATTTTAAAGTACGCATTTTTGAAGCAATTTAAAAATAAAAAAAGGTAATGTTTAATTATTTTAACTTTGTCTATCAATAGAAACTTGGAAAAAATTCCTTGGGTGTTTAAACAGAAAATATGCAATATTAAAGAAAACCCCATTGTGGCCTCTTTCTGCGAAATTTTGGCACGTGTTTTAGAAATTCAAATATTTAGAAATATTTGGAAACAAAATACATCAAATACATATAACGGTTTATAACAAAATAGAAACAATTTAAAAAACAAGTTTCTAGACAAGTGCATATTGTGGTCTGTATAAATAAACAATTACATGCTTGAATAAAAATAATGAAAATAAATGTGTTTTAAGATAAGCATTTTAGACCCGATGTTGAAATTAAAAATAGAATCTATTGATGAATCTCTTAATATTGTCTATCAATAGAAACTTGAGAAAAAACTCCAGTGTGAATAAAAAGATAGTGTGCGACAATAGAGATAGCCCATTGTGACCTTTTTTGCGGCATTTTGGCACGTGTTTTACGAATTAATATATTTGAGAATTATTAGAAAAAAATACATCAAATGCATATAACGGTTCATAACAAAATATAAACAATTTAAAAAACAAGTTTCTAGACAAGTGCATATTGTAGTCTGTATAAATAAACAATTACATGTTCAAATGAAAATATTTCAAATAAATTTGTTTAAAAGTACGGATTTTAGAAATGATTTAAAATAAAAAAAAAGAAGCTATTGATTAGCCATTTTAATATTGTCCATCAATTAATACTTTGGAAAAAAACTTGAAGGTATATTAAAAGAATGAGTGCGACACTAGAGAAAGCTCCATTGTGGCCTCTTTCTGCGAAATTTTGACACGTATTTTATAAATTTATATATTAAGAATTATTTGGAAAAAAAATACATCAAATACTTATAACCAGAGCGTCCATTCAAGGCATTGAGAGGTTGGCTGCGAGATAAGAATAATTCGATACTTATGACATTTCATGTCATAAAAGGCGGCATTCTAAGTAAAAAAACGGTTAGTAATGTTTCGCATGTCAATATTCTAGCCTTTCCTGGACCTTTTTCGTTTAAAACGCAGATTATTACATTTACAACGTATCGCACACATGCATCTGTTGTTTGATCAAATAAAATCCACATATTATTTTCTCCTACTTCTTCTCTTATTTTATCAATGTTTTAGTTGTAAAGTTTTGGTAAATAATTTCGTAAAGTTGTGCTTTGTGGAACAACAACATTGTCATTTATTACGTATCGCAGGATGATCAACTTTCTTCAATGGGATGTTAGCTTGTAAAAATGTCTCTAATAAATCTTCATTCGCTCATAACAAAATCTTCGGGAAATTTTTCTAAACGCTAATAAAAAGCTAAAAAACGTATTACACTTATTACATAATATTTATTACATAATGTATATTATGGTCAGCATAAATATACAATTACCTGTTCAAATGAAAATATTTCAAATAAATTTGTTTTAAAGTACGGATTTTTGAAGCAATTTAAAAATAAAAAAAGGTTTCGTTTAATTATTTTAACTTTTTCTATCGATAGAAACTTGGACGAAATTCCTTGGATATATAAACAGAACATATGATAATAAAGAAAACCCTATTGTGGCCATTTTTGCAACATTTTGGCACGTGTTTTATGAATTAATATATTTAAAAATTGTTAGACAAAAATACATCAAATGCATATAACAGTTCATAACAAAATATAAACAATTTTGAAAAACAAGTTTCTAGACAAGTGCATATTGTAGTCTGTATAAATAAACAATTACATGTTCAAATGAAAATAATGAAAATAAATGTGTTTTAAGATAAGCATTTTAGACCCCATTTTAAAGTCAAAAATAGAATCTAATGACGAATCTCTTAATATTGTCTATCAATAGAAACTTGAAAAAAACCCCAGGGTGTACAAAAAGATAGTGTGCGACAATAGGGAAAGCCCCATTTTGAGCTCTTTCTGTGACATTTTGACAGGTTTTTTAGACATTTAAATATTTTGAAATATTTGGAAACAAAATACATCAAATACATATAACGGTTCATAACAAATTAGAAGCAATTCGAAAAACAAGTTTCTAGACAAGTGCATATTGTGTTCTGTATAAATAAACAATTACATGCTTGAATAAAAATAATGAAAATAAATGTGTTTTAAGATAAGGATTTTAGACCCGATTTTAAAGTCAAAAAAAGAATCTATTGATGAATCTCTTAATATTGTCTATCAATAGAAACTTGAAAAAAAACCCCAGGGTGAATAAAAAGATTGTGTGCGACTATAGGGAAAGCCCTATTGTGGCCTTTTTCTGCGACATTTTGACAAGTATTATAAAAATTAATATATTTTGAAATAACATTCTTAAAAACAATTTTTCAGAAAAATAACGTACATTTTCCGTGATAAAGTATCTATTTTTAACAAATTTTTGACAAAAATTCTAATAAATTAATTTCAGATTTTTTCTATATCTTTTTAATTATAATTCTAAATCTTTCTGACTATATTTTTGAATTTTTTCAACAAACACATTTTACAATTATTAATTACGCTCTTTTTGTAATGAATGAAATATACAATAATTTAAAACATGATAACTTATTATTCATTTTGATTTGATCTTTTTAAATATATATATGTCTAATTTAATCAATATACGATGCATCCCTTTTCCATTACTACATGTGTATATACAATATTCAAAAGTAATTGTATTATGCATGAAAGTAGTGAAAGGACATACGAATTGAGCTAAACTAGTTTATGCTGATTATAAAAAGACATTCTTTTAATTTATAAATGAATATCCTTGATTTCCATTTGACAAAAATCAAAATCAATCTTCTATTTGTTTATATTAGCTTCAAGAAACTATAACGAGAAAAAGATGCAGCACATATTTTTTTCTACCTTTCTCTTTCTAATAGTATTAATCTAGAGATACTCGAAAAAAAATTTCCAACATTTTTGAATTCCTGTCCAAAATAAAGAATTGTTAAAATTTGTATATTTTTATTGTATAATTATAAAATTAAATAAATTTGTGTAAACAAAAGTGTTAAATATGTTTTACTTCTTCTTTCAAGTGATGGCGCCACCTATGGAATTTTTGTGAAAGCTGTTTCCAGTGTATGTGTTATGTATATGTATAAAGATACACGTCTACGCACACATAACCAGAGCTACGGAGGAGCAATCGCGTTTCATAAATACGCTTACACACAGTGGCTTCGATACAGTAGAAATAGAAAAGCAAGACAGTGAACAAGCAATGTAAGCGGGACCGACTTACTGACTTGAAAGTTATTTTACGTTTATTTTAAATAAATTATATGACAAAGTGATATAGTGTATAATATTAATACTAAAATTATTTTTCATATATTATACGTAAAGTTAATGTTGAATCATTTTTATTGAAAAACTTAAAATCAACGGCAAAGATGATTGAGAAAGGTAAGCGTGTATATAAATTTAATGTATTGCTTAATATTAATAAACGAAAAAAATATCAAACCAACTTGTTAATGCAAAATTTTTTTTCCAATGTATATCAACTTTTTCAAAATTAAGTTTATTATTTTATTAAAACAACTCATTGACGAGTTATTTTGTTTACGTAAAATTTTTAATTTGACACTATTATTTATTGTTCGAGATTTCTTTTTTTTTTAATCATTCACGAAAAACTGAACAGTTATACAAATTAATTTTAGCTCTGTTAACAAAATGTGAACTTTACTTTTATGGTATTTGTGCATGCTGTTTGTTGATGGTTATTTTTGTTAAAAATATATATCGTGTACGCTGCTCCATTATTCTTGTCTTTGTTATTTGGATTACCGACTCATGAAATACTTTTTTTCTTCACCAAAATGTAAATTATAATTTATTTATAACCTTAGTGTGTGATCAAAATTATACAAGAGTGTCAAAGAAAAAAATTACTTTTCACACATTATTAATTAATTTAATTTCATAGGTTAATATTATTTTATTTAATACGTAACATACTGATTGCAGTTTTTACTTACTTATAATGAGAATGTAAGAATTCATAGTACAAATTCTCACACTCATACCAAATTCGTTTTATTATTTCATAATCAAATGAGATTTACCTATAAATAAAATTTCAAAAAATCAAAATTAATAATTTTTTTACTTTTAGTTTTTACTTCTAAAAGAATTAATATAATTAATTACAAAAATTTGCATTAATATTCTTAATTTCTTTAATTTTTATTAATTAAATAAATTAATTTGAACTGAAAAATAACCTCAGAATGATTTTATTAATTTGGGTTTTTTTTCCGAAATCAACCTAAAACCTATTTTGTGATCATGTTTATTATACAAGAATATATTATTTTTGAAACTTTTTAATAAGTTTATACATTCCACACATAAAATTAAAAATCTTATTAAAAATTTAATTTCCCATATTTTATTTCAACTCAATTCCAATATATGAAAATGAAGCTTTTCTGCATGAGCAAGATAAAATTTATCTTGCCATGTGGCAAATCTATGTAACTGTATAGAAGAAATAGATTATATTTTTAAATTATATTTTATGAGCTATAAAATAAAAAAATTGATATAATATAAAACATTTCAAAAGATCAAGATTGTATTAAGAAGTTGATACTTAATTACTGTATATTTTATAAATCATTAAAATTTAACTAAAATGTAGACATTTTTGGAACAACTCATTTTTAATTAAAAACTTACAGGAAATACTTGTAATATCAAAATTAGATTGAAATATTTATGAATTTACTGTGTGCAAAAAAAATAAGAAAAGTCAATGATAAATTATGATTAAAAATAAATATACTTTACAATAGTTACCAAATTTGATATTGTTGTGAACCAAATTTAAATTTCTGTTTTTAAAATTGATTATTTATCTAACATAAATATTTATTTTTTTACATTAAAATTAAATTTTAAATTATATAAATTTTATTGAAGTAAATACTGATGTATCAATTCAAAGTTATTTCTATTTCTTTATTTAACAAAATATTGAAATATAGATTTTAATTTTTTTTACATTCAATACTTTAAACACTGTTATTTCAGATCTTAATAATTTTATATGAAGCATGAAAAATTTTTTTTCTAAAAATAAACATTTAATAAATTTGTAATACTAATTTTTTCTTATCAATTTCAGGAGAAGAGTTTATGTGGTATAAGTACCTCGAAGCTTCAAAAACTGAAGCTATTCCTGATGAAATATTTCCACATGTAGAACAATCAATTCAAAGTGGGATTTCACTTGGAATGGCCCTAGAAGTACCAGTAAAAAGTGAAAATTCAAAAGAATGTTATTGGGTAGCTAAAGTAACAATGGCCTGTGGACCACTGTTAGAACTGCAGTATTTTAGTCATGATAATAAAACTAAAAAATTTTGGTTCAATTTGACCAAAGAAACGGGCCACGAATTAGGCTGGTGTTACAAAAATAGCAAACAATTATTACCTCCTGATGATTGTTTAATTAGTTCGAATAGTTTAGATAAATTGGAATCTTTTATAAGAAATGCAGTCTCAGTTCCTGCTGATATGTTGTCAGGGGTTAGTATAAAATAAAAATATATTCTTAATACTCTTAAATTACAAGAGATATTTATAAACAAAGATTAAAATTAACATTTTTTTCAGGAAGCTATCAACAAAATAACCAAAATTAAAAAAGGAATGAAAGTAGAAATAAGTGATCCATTGAGTCCCTACAAATTGTGGATGGCAACAGTAATAACTTTTTTCAAATAATATTTATAATAATCTGGAAAAGAAGAGTTTAATTGGAGAATTAAATGAATATTTATTTTAGATTATTGAAAATGTTGGAGGACGCCTATTATTGCGATACGATACTCCAGGATCTCCAGTCAAGGACTTTTGGACCTTCTGCACGTCTGATTTGCTTCACGATTACGGTTTTATCAAAAAGTGCTCGTCGCCATGGTTTTTGGACCCACCATCATCAATTAAAGACAACCACAGCTCAGATGAATGGATTGATTTTGTGAAATCTTACCTTATAATGAACAATCCAGTTTGCAATAATTTATTTATTAATGAAGAAAAGCATTCCAAGCATGAATTCAAAGTTGGCATGAAGTTAGAAGCTGTTTCTCCACATAATTGCGCAAAGATTTGTCCAGCAACTGTGACAAGTGTTATCGACGACACTTACTTTCTGGTGTCAGTAGATGAATCTTTAAAAGACTGTGAAAAAAATGCCAATTTATGTAATGATACTAGTAAAACATGGCTGTGTACTATTGATCATCCTTACATTTTTCCTAAAAATTGGGCTAAGCAACATAATATAAAGTAAGTTTTCAAATTAAATATTTCACTTACACTTATTATAATTGATGAAGTGTTTGTATATATATTTTATTACAACCTTTACATTTTTAGACTTATAGTGCCAGCAGGATGGACTAATTCTGGCAATTACTTTAATTGGGACAGTTATTTGAAAGAAACAAATTCGATCGCAGCTGATGATTGTTTGTTTTATAAACGAGAAAGTGCATCTGAACTGGGTTACAAAACAGGCTCACGTTTAGAAGCAATCGATCCTCTGAATAAGTTTAATATTTGTGTTGCTCGTATAACTAGAGTTATTGACGATCTTCTGTTTATAAAGCTAGACAGTGAAGAGGCTCGAGCCGCACATATCGTTCACATACATTCCCCTGAAATCTTTCCTGTAGGATGGTGTGGCGCTAACCAGTATCCCTTAAGACTGCCAAGAGATTACAAGAATGTACTCAAGAAAGCTCACTACAAAGAAGAACTCCTGACCGGACGCAACACGAATTTAACTAAAATATATTTCAATACTCGTTGCTCAACGGGACCCATGATTTCCAAGAGCAAGCTCATCGGTCTGCCAAAATCAGTGGGTCCTGGTCCGGTGGACCTGGTGCTGACCGAAGTTCTGACTATGCTCGTGTCAGTTGGCTACAACAGCGGCAGAGTTCTCAAAGTTTTGCAGTGTGACGCCCCACTTGAACCTGGGTACAACATAGAAATGCTTAAAGTTAAACAAAAAAATGGAAGGTATCATGCTAGAGTAGCTGTGGTCAACAACTGCAAGATGGTAGAAGAATTTTGTCGTAATGTCTGTAAAAAAATCAACGTTTGTCCTAACTTATTTGGTCCCCTGTATATCACCGACAAGGATCAGTGTCCAGAAAAATGTCGAAAATGTTAGTATTAATTTAATATCAATTTATAGTAATAATAAAAAAATATACAAACGAATAAAATTGAAATAATATTTTTTACAGCGAGAGGTCGAGGAAAGTGGATACGAAAACGTGGTCGACAGGCTAATAAGGATAAAAATACGTCTACTAATGGTGAACGAGAAGGAGAACGCGAGGATGAGTCTTCTGCTTCCGATGCGTCCCACCAGAATCCTGAAGGCTCCGACACGATTGAAGATAGCAGCAAAACAGCATCGAATTCAAGCTTGAAAGACAAACTTGATAACTCAGACGAAATTAAGAATGAACCAGTTACGAGTGATACTTCAGAAAGTTCAAACAATGAAAGGTTAAAGCGCAAAGAAATCAACGGCGATAATTCAACTACAAAGTCACTCTGCTTAAAAGAAAACACTAATTCTAAAGCGAAAAAGAAAAAACAAGGGTTGAGTGCTGAATTAACAGAATTTTTCGACTACATAGACCCGGACTATGTAGAGATACATAAGAAAAAAAGACGGCCTAAGACTCTTAAATTAGAATCTAATCCTTTGTATTGGACTGTAGAAGAGGTGTTTAATTACTTGAAAAAAACCAATGATTGTAAAGACATTGCTCATATTATTAAAAAGGAAGAAATCGACGGAATGGCGTTCCTGTTGCTCAATTTGCCGTCGTTGATTCAGCATATGAAACTCAGTCAATGCGATGCACTGAAATTATGCAGGCACATTGAACAAGTGAAGGTGACATACTTTTTAAAGCATATAAATGATCCAGCACCCGAACAATAGCAATATTTATTTTGTATGACAGCAATATGTATTGTTTAGTTGTTTTATTTCAGTCATTGTTGAAATTTTTGTAATACTTTTGCTTTTTAATTCGACAAATTAATCATCTTTAAATATTTTAAAACCGAACTGTTTTGTCATGTTATTCTACTTTATGTTTTGCAATGGAATGTTTTATTAAATTGAACAGTTTTACACACCGATACATTTTAAGAAAAGTATTACATAAGTGATATGTATATATACGGTAAAGTACACGATTGTTACTATTTGCATTAATAAAAGTTAAATAAAAAATAACTTTGGTTGGTACTTTATTTCATGAATCCACTGGAGAAGTTGAAGAAATTTAATTTATGTTTAAATATAATCTAATTTTTATGGTTTCTAAACTTTTTGAATGATGTAGAATAAAACTAATTACATTTATATAAATATTCTCAAAAGTAATTTATTGAAAATCTTTTAATTTCTTTGTTCGTTTGTTAATTTTTAATTAAATACTGTAATTTTTAGATTCATTTTTCTTCTGATGGTAAAATTAAATTTTGTAATTTAAATATGATTGCAGATCATATTAACTTTCAATTAAGAGACTTATTTATTAAACAAATCATGCTTGAAAAATTATTTATTTATTATTTCAACAACAAATCTGAGAATTAAATGTATTTTTCTACCCAAAATAAGTTTTTTTTATTTGCTAATTAACACGAAAATCTTTTAATATTTTTATACTACAAATTTTTTTCGAACATTTGATATATCTGAAGTAAAAAAATAGATTGCTCAATTTTACCGCCTTTTTTTGAACCTCACATTTAAACTGCCATCTATGAACATTTTCAGCAATCAAAAATCAACTCACCATTATGTCTGTATACTCATTACTTAATGCATTAATACTACTATTACTACTCTCATAAAATATAAACACATGTTGTGATCACATGTTCAAGTTTGGAGCAATTATAAAGTGTTTTTAATTTGAATAACAGTGTATAAGATATTTTCACGTACAAAGGTACATAATTTATTTTATATGATTAATCAAAAACTTTGTCTTTTTTTTTCATTTAATTTATCATAATTCTTAAATATACTTAACCTGCAAAATTAATATTTATTTCTATGAAAACGTGGAAATAATTCAAATATAGATTAAGTGTTTACAGATTAACAAATGTCATAATAAGAAACGATAAATTAATGAGACATACACTCTTTTTTGTCAACAAAAATAGTTCTTTTTTTTAAATTTTTGTTAGGATAGAATAAATAAATAATAATTAAATATTAATGTTAATAATTTTTGGGAAATGAAATAACTTATTTTAATAAACAAATAGAACATTTATCTTATAATTTACCACGATTTACATTACTAAATATAAATTTGTCAAAACCATGTTTTCATAATTAGTGCCATAAATAAATTTTAAACTTTCGGATAAGAATTTGTATATTTTTTTCTAATATTATTATTTATACTTGTTTTATTTAATAAAAACATAAAATTAAATTTAAAAAATCAACTTTGAATTTTGACAAGCATATTAATTTATATTTAAATTCTTATAGTTATGGATAATACATTGAAAGATGAGCGGTTCGCTCATGTGGCTCGAGATCCCAAGTTTCGTAGGATTCCAAAAAGCGAGCGTAAAGTTAAAATAGACAAACGGTTTCAATCTATGTTTGAAGACAAAAATTTTGCGGTGAAATACACAGTTGATAAACGAGGAAGACCAATAAATCAGTCATCTAAGGAAAATTTGAAAAAATACTATGACCTTCCAAGCGACGAAGAAAACGAGAAAACAGATGATGTTTCATTAAAAAAGAAAGTCAAAGACAAAAAGTCTAAGAAAAAGGATCAAGTTGAAGTAAATTTGTCAACTGATGCAAAACTTAGCTCTCCAAAAATCTCAAAAAATAATGTACAAACGCAAGAAACAAAGAAGAAAACTAAAAACGAAAAATCCGCGAAAGTGAAAGCAAAAAATGATGTCAAATCGAAAAAAGAAAAGTCTTTGAATTTTGCTTTTCAAACGAGTAAGAAAAATAGTGATGTTGAAGAAGACAGTACTGATGACGATGAAGTTATTCGGCGGGATTCTAATAAGAAAACCAAATCTTTAGGAAAATACAAAGAAAATACTACAGAAGAAGAAAACAATGATAGTTATGATGATAACGAATCTGATGAAGAAGAAATAGATGATGAAGAAATGGATGAAGAAGAATCGGATGATGAAGAATCAGACTCTGATTTAGAACAAAATGTTTCTGAATCAAACGATGAAGATCAACAAACTAAAACAGAAAACCCACTTTCATCTATATTATCTAAAAAGAAAAACAAAAGAAAAAATTTATCAGAAAATGTTGAAAACAAGTTGCGTGATTTAAAGGTGGATTACGCTCGTGGAGAAGGAATTTTATTTTCTGACAGTTCATCATCAGATGAAGACGATTCTGATGTTCAAGGTAAATTTACATTTTGTTGAGTCATATTTTATTTACAAAATTATTTTTGATGTTTTCGATTAAATTTGTGTATACTTACATCAAATAATTATTATCTTGTTTTACTGAAAAAAAGTTTTTTTTTCTGCAGATGATGAAGAAGATGAACTTATACATGCTTGGGGAGAATTTGATAAAGATGCTGAAACAACCGAGGAAATTACCCACCGTTTAGCTATATGTAATATGGATTGGGATCGAATTCGAGCAGTCGATTTGATAGTTTTATTCAGTTCATTTCTTCCTAAAGGACACATAATTAATTCTATTAGTGTAAGTATTCACAAAAACTTAAAAATTTTGAAATCTGACAGATTAAAATACACATACAAAAATCTATCCACATAATATCTCAACTTTTACACATTTTATAGTTATGTTGGTTTTTACTTAAGGCGGCAGTAAATGAGTGTTCACAAATGTATTGTATTTTATTTAATATTCATTAAATACATTTACTTAGCATGTTTCAATAGTCTTCAAGCTTACTGTATTACAAATAATTATAAACGATAAGCAAACAAAAATAATCGACTTCATTGCAATAGACGATTTTACAAAAATAATTTTATTCCAATAATTATTCAAATTATTTGAACTAATATGTTTTACGTTGACAAAATCTGTTTACTGAAAACATTTTTTAACAACCATATAATTTTAACTTTGACGTTCCTTAAATATATTTGTGAACACATATATAGCTGACAAAAAATATAATTTAAAAAGTATAACATTTACTTAAAATGAATAATACAAAATTGCATATATTTATAATTTCAAAATTATTTTGTTTTAAAATTTATAAAAACGTCACTAATGTTTAATGTTAATTTAGTTTTATTTCTTTTATCTCACTTAGCATATGTTCCTAAGTGTTATTATTAATGTTATTCGACAATTTTTAAACTACGTGAACATAGCATTAACATTTTAAGATAATTATATACATAAAAAGAAATTTTATTGAAAAAAGAAGTTGGTTTTGAGAAGAGAATTGGCGTGGATAATAATTGAGAAGAGAATTGAGTTTTTTAATAATGTTCATATGAAAATAAACATTAATAAATAAATAGAGAAAACGGGTAAACAGGTTGTCGAGTTTATGGGTGACAGGGAAAACGAGGGTGGGCGAATAGACACTCCCTTTAAATTGTACAGAATTTAAATTTCACAGAATATAAATAAAAAAAACATAAATTGCAGATCTACCCATCTGAATTCGGCTTACAACGTATGAAAGAAGAAGAAATAAAGGGCCCGAAGGAATTAGTGGAACAGTCGTGTGAAGTAATTATAGATATATTAATAATACGCATAATTATAATACTATTTTTCTAGTTACTATAAATTTTTATATTATTTAGAAAGAAGATGGAAATGAAGAAGAAGAAGGATCAAGTTTTCATAGAGAAAAAATGCGACAGTATCAACTTAACAGACTTAAGTATTATTATGCTATTATTGATTGCGATAGTCCTGAGTCTGCAGATAAAATTTACACAGAATGTGATGGTACAGAATTTGAATTAACAGGTGCCAAAATTGACCTCCGATTTGTACCTGATGATACACTATTTGATCAGGTGATTGTTATATTCTTTTTCATTATCATATACATTGGTATTTTAAGAATAAAAAGGAACTGTTGTTAATAACTAATATTGTTTGTACAATTATAGGAACCGCGAGAAGTGTGCGACAAATTGCCAGAATTAACCAAGTATAAACCACGACAATTTACAACAACTGCGTTACAGCAAGTAAAAGTCGACTTGACTTGGGATGAAACTGATCCTAACAGAGTCGAAATATTTGAAAAATTAAATGCAGGGAAATTTGACGAGGTTGACGATAATGAGCTTAGAAATTATTTAGCTAGTGGAAGCAGTAGTGAGGAGGAATCAGGTATTGTGTTCAAAAATTAAACTTATTAAATATGTCATTAAATAAAATAATTATAATTATATTGCGTTTTTCAGAACCCAAAGACGAAAAAGCAACTGGTGAAACAACTAAGACCAAAAAAAAGAGTACAATTGAAAAGTATAAAGAGTTGTTGAAAAACATAGAAGAGGAAGAAGAGAAACAAAAAAAGAATAAAAACATGGAACTCGAAATATCGTGGGACACAGAAGTTAAAGAAAAGGCTAAGCAATTAGTTGAAGATAGTATAAAAAATTCTGAAGAATTAACACCATTTGAGAAATTTATTGAAAAAAGAAAAGAGAAGAAGAAGGCGAAACGCGAGGAGAAAAAGAAACTAAAAAATGAAGATAATAATGAAGGATCGGACAGTGAAGATTCGATTCCTTCTGATGTTAACATGAACGACCCGTACTTTGCTGAAGAAATGCAGTCTACAAAAAAATCATCAAAAAAGCGTAAAATATATGAAACAGAAAAAGTGGACTCGGATGACGAACGCAGAAAAGCAGAATTGGAACTCTTATTATTAGATAAAGAGGAGGATAAGAAGAAGCATTTTAACATGAAGAAAATTGAAGAAATAGAAAGTATGTCCAAGTCGAAGAAAAAACGATTGGAGAAGAAAAACAAGAAAGTAGAGATGGTGGATGACTTTGAAGTTGACGTTAAGGATCCAAGATTTGCGGCAATTTATAGTTCACATCATTATAATATTGATCCATCAGATCCGCATTATCGTAAGACAAAAGGAACAAAAGCTTTTGTTGAAGAGAAGATTAACAAAAGAGATACTGAAGAGAATTTACATGTAAGTTTAACTTATTGTTAAAGTAATTGAGTTTATTTATTTCATACACACTTAGTTTTATTTAATGTATAATTCTATATTAACGATTAGGCCCACTATAAACAAACTTTCGTAATAATTTTTTCTTCTTCAGACTGAAATAATATACAAATTTATAACAATAAAAAAATAAAAATAAATTTTCACAAATAAAATGAAGATTGGGTGACAACTTCAAATTTCCATTAAAATTTTTAAATGAAATAGTTAATTGTATTTTTCAGAATACATACTTTTATTTCAATAACATTTATTATAAACTATAGTCTTTTGGGAAGTACAATATCACCAATATTTGCTGATATTGTAATGAGGTACTTAGAAAAGTATGTATTTTCAAAAATAAAGTATATACAATTTAATATAGATATATTGATGATTTATATTTTTAATACCAAAAGATACATTAAAAATATTCAATAGTTATGACGATAAAATACAGTTCACTTATGAATTAGAAAAGAACTCAAAGCTTTAATTTTCTAGATATTACAGTTATCAATAAAGATGGTACTTTGATAAATGACTGGTACAATTTTGATAATTTTCTGTCTAATCACCCAATCCATCAAAAAAATTGATGATTTTTATGTTAGTAGACAAAGCCATTTTACTAGCGCACAGCTCTTTTCACATAAAAACACCAATTTAGTTAAAAATATTGTATCAAATAATTTATACTCAGGGAAATTTGTTAAACAATATTAATAGAAGAATTCAATCTATAAGAAGTTCAATCCAAAAATTTAGAGTTTAATAAAATTTTCGTCTAATATAAAAATAAAAAAATATTTGAAAACTTAAATAAAAATGTTAACAAACATTTAATGAATGTTTGCTAAACTTTTAATGGACGTTTAGTGAACGTTCAACTAATATTTAATAAACGTTAGTGAGATGTAATGTAAACGTTTGATGAAAGTTTGGAACGTTTGTTGAAGGTTGATGAAATGTTTTCTAAATTTTCTACAGATGCAAAAAGCGGACAATTATACGTTTAAAATCTGTTCATGGAACTTTTATTTGAACGTTCGACAAACATTCATCCGACGTTGTGCTCTATTTTTTTTCATATTATCTATTTTTAACATTTGAAAAAAAAAGTTAATGTATAAATTCGATATAAATAAAAATTAACAATAAATTTTTATTTTTCAGGACTCTCAAAAAGACAAAAATCAAACAAATAAACTTGAAAGAAAGCAGAAAAGTTTACATAATGCTGAACTTTCAGCGTTGGTCAAATCAGTAAAACGAAAAGCTTCAGACTTAAAGAAGAAAAAATAATTTTTATTATTTTGTATTGCGAATTTAAAAAAAAAACTTACAAATTTGTCCATAACAATTCAACGACAAATTAATTGTTAAAGTTTGTAATTATCATTTAATTAAGTTTTATTTCATTTTAATTTGCATTTTTAATGCAGTAATTATCTAATTATGATGTAAATAAAATCATTAATACTTATTGAAAATGTTTATTATATTTATTAGATGCAACCTTTTTTGAATTAAAATATTGTTACAAATTAATATTATTTGATTTGCACGTATACTTTTAGTATTTGAATATTATAATTTTTACACGAATCGAACCAGTCTCGCCACCTCGCGGAGTGCGCCTTATAAGGACGTTTCATTGAAACGGATGAAGAAACGAAGCAGAAAGCAGTGTATACGTGCGTACTGTGTCATGCAATTGTTAGAGGTTATGTTTAAACAATGTTTTTGAAACGTTTTATTTCAATACATTAATGTTTTAAATCTGATTGCTACATATCGTCGATCGCACAATATTATGATAGTTCGACCATCAAAACGTCCGTTGCATCAAAATATGAATTCAAGTGTCCACTTAGAGAAAACATCTTTTGATTGTATACAATCGAATCTGACGTTCAATTTTATCTATTAACGTTGATTTAAATACTATAAATTGTGGTAAGAATCATTTTAAAACTTATTTTTCAATTTTTACATTTTAATGAACCATGTTTTTCAATTAAAATTTGTTCATAAATATTTAATTCAATGACATAAGCCATCTTTGTTTTATATTTATATTCTGAGCAAAAAGTCTATATCGAAGATAACTATTTTTGTAAAACCGTTATACATAGAATAATACACATATGTTCATTGAAACTAGATATATGACATGGAAACATTTGTTTGAAGCTACTCATTGGTAATTAAATGCTTATGCATGCTGTGTTTATGCTTCAATAATGACAGCTTTTGTTGCGCATTCATTTTAAGTTTCGCATCAATTCATTTACATATTGTTTCTGTTTCTATTGTCAGGCCCAGTTATGTGTGTATGTAATTTTTTAACATTGTAACTGATGGTTCTGTCCGAATGATTTCAAGGTTAAGCAAGGGACCTTGTTTTGATACACAAACGCGTATTTTTTAATACGCAGATCGGATGCACAATTAAAAGTGTTTTTGTAATCAAATCGCATTTTCTTTTAAAAATTAAGAATAATACTTTTTTAGAACAATTTTTGAATTTCAAACACATTTCTATCTTGTGAAATAAATCATTTTATTTGGTAACTGACATTATCTTTATGGAGAAAGATAATTCAGCTTGTATTATTAACTTATTCAAATGTAATGTTTATCACTTGTTCGTTTAAGTAATTTATTCGTTAAATGAATCATACTTCAAGGATTTTTTAAATTTTGTAAATTATATTTACAGCATTCCTTATGAGTGAAATTGATAAAATACAATTTTGTACCTTATTTTTTTAGGTATAAGAATTTGTTTTATATATTTTATAACTCATAGAACTAGATATCTTTTATTTATTGTTATGTTCAAAGATTTTGTCGTGAATATTGATATCACTTTTCAATTCATTTTTAACAAGATAATAAATTAATACAAATAAAAGACTGCAGTTTTCATATATCACTCACAGATTTTGTTAGATAAACAAAATTCACATATCTTTTAAATGTTTTTATTATGTTTTTATAATGTTTATAAAACAACTGCAAGCTTTAGATTTGTTTTCAAATAATTACAGTTTATGATTGAAAAATCAAAATCATTTTGAAGAAACCCAATTTTCTTCATCAAAAAAGACATTCAACATGTAAATTGGTTCATAAAATGTTTTTGTAAGATTCTCTGTTAGCTGAGTAAGAATTTACCAGTTTCCATTTTATTATGCATCATCAGATTTAAGTTAAAAAGAAGTAACTCGTGTCATTAAATAGTGTGTTTATTGTTTAATTATCGAAAAGTAGTACGTACTTTGTATTTAAATATACAACTTTTATTTTACTTGCTGAAATAATTGTTTTTCTACGTATAATTAAAATTATATAAGATACTTAGAAATAGATTTTTCATCAAAATAATTCTCATGAAAATATTGAAAAAAAATTTAACATTACCGGTTAATTAGTAAAGATGAAGTAAGTTAAGTTAACTTTATTGCATTTCTTTAAATATTGCTCAAGAAAAACAAGTAATATAAATTTACTCTAGAATTTCCCAGAATCACTTGTAAAATTCATTTAACCCCTATTTTCAACTTCCTTTGATGCTATTTTATAGTTTTATTTATTTTATTTTCGAATTTACATGTGAATTTCATCTTAACTTCTTTAAAAGATTTTCATTTGGGTTTCATCTGAAATTCTCTTTGTAATTTTTCTGCAACATTTTTTTAAGGTATGTCTCCGATGAGACAGTCTTCTTACAAATTACTTAATATTTGAACAAAACGTTGTTCAAGTTTAAGTAGTCATACACGATTTTTTCTCCATATTTTTTATCTGCCTACTTTTTGAGAAAATTAAAATTAAAGTTTCAATTTATCTATATTGACGCACAGGTTAGAACAGCGCCGAGATATAAAATAGTACTGACGAAAAACGAGTGCGCTCTTTCTATATAGCGGTGCTACTCTAACCTATGTATCAATATGGGAAAAACTGGATTTACAATCGGGATTTATAAAAATAGTGAACGGATTAAAAATCTGAAAATAATCATGCATTATTGTTTTATTGTAAGGAACCTTTTTGTGTAATTTTAGTTTATTTGTAAGAAAAGCGGTTTCATCGGAGACATACCATAAATACTTCTTTCTTTTTTATCTCTTTTATTATTTTTCTAAATTTCCAGAATGGTTTACCAATGATAATTTTCGAGTCTTGATTAAACTGCCTTATCACAATTTTTCTATTTTAACGATTAAATTGGTTTTGTTTGAAATAAAATTGATTGTCTGTTAATAGTTTTCTTTTGAGTATACTTGGGGCCGCGTCCAATATTGAGGTTTAGAAGAAAAAAAAATCGAAAAAAAAATATATATGATATTTAGAAACTTTGGAGCAGAATATGGCCAAAAATTAAGAAGACCGAAAATATTATTATAAAATATTTACAAGATAATTGTGTACATGTTGAATTACAAACTAATTTGAACATCCATTTTATCAAGTATTATTTTTAATTATCACATTACAAGAACTTATTTTTAAAAACTTCTTTAATCATTTTAATTTTATTTCATCATGATAGTAATTAAATTTCAGTTTTTTTTATTTAAAAAAGAATTTGTAATCCTTACTTTTATAACGACGAATTTCATTTAAATGAAAGGTTCGTGGAGCAATATTTCTAAAGTTCGTTTTAAATATTTCTGATTCTCGTTTTTTTTATAAACATAGTTTATGTCTTTTTGATCTTAGTCCATGCTCCAAATCTTCAAAATATTAAGGTAAGATTATAATGGTTTTATATGCATAAGTTTCATGAGTTTGTTTTGGGGTTCCTTCTCGAAGACAATATTTTAAACTAGGATAAGTTTAAAAATAAATTTTCTTTTTTCGTAATCTTATTAAAGAATTAACGTTAACTTTTTAAATTGATAAATAAAACAATAAATAAGTTTGTTTTGATACTTTTAATATATCTATTCATATTCATGAATAATAATATTTATTCAAATTTTCTGTGCTTACAACATCTATGTTTTCAATTTTAGGATTAGGTAATGAGTGGAGCAATATCCATGTACGATGGCTTGGATCAAGAAGCTTCCCCTAACGATCAACCTTTGGAAACCTCGGGTGGAGCTACTAAAAAGTTGGCAAGGGGTATTTCCAGAGCGACGGAAAATGCTGCTATAGTTTCACATGTCAGATCACAATTAGCCTCTCTTAGTCCTATAGAAATTCCTGAATTTACTTTTTCATTGCCAGACTTATCAGTATATCCAGGTAAATATTTAATTATAAATTTTTACATTAACAAAATTTTAAATATAGTAATAAAATAAAAAGTATATAAAAATCTAATTTTTCGAATATTTTAGATTTACCTTTTGACAAATGTTCTTCTTGGTAAAAAGTATACTTAAACAAGATTTACTTATGATATAAAATATATATTACAGTTACAGCTATTTACTCTGGATTTAAAAAATTAAGATTTAACAATTTTGTACAGTTACACACTGGTGAATATGTAAAAATTTTACTCTTTCAAGAAATTGCTGAAAAAATTAAATTTCGAATTTCTAGTTAATATTATATTTATTATAATTATAGAAAGTTTATTTATGCTCAAATGATAAAAAATTTAAATTAAAACCAACACATGCATAATAAATATATTATTTTCACATATTTTGTTTAAATTTTGAATTTTCTAAAGAGAATATACGTGTTAAACAATTATACTATTATATATTATATATATTATATTATTATTAAATATAACAATTATTATATTTTTGATACAGATTCATTTCGTCAATTTTTGGAAAGAGACTTGATTGAAACAGGATGTCTCACATCCTTAGAAGCAGCTGGAAGACTGAACTGGTGGTGTGGGGGAAAAAACGGCAGTTCTCGGGTTCTTTGGCCTTTGGCCACCATGGGGGATGGTAACTGTCTGTTACACGCAGCTTCTTTGGGGATGTGGGGTTTTCAAGACAGACCATTAACCTTACGAGAAGCTTTGCACAATACTTTGGATAAAGGAGAATACAGACAAGCTTTATTTAGGTATTTAAATTGCTGAAGTGTTTTTACTATTTCATCTAGGTTCTTGCCAAAGTAAATAAACATACCTTTTACATTTTACAAATTGTAAACAATTTATTACACTTATTGTTGATTACAAGTTTATTTCGGAAAGTCCTTTATTCGGAGAAAAAGTTTATATTAATGTTTTAAACTAAATTAGTCAACATTATTTTAAATTATTCGTTCATCTTGACTCCAATAAAAAAAAACTCTTCAATTTCACTGTCCTATTATGTAAAATGGTTAGTTTTCTAACCATCCATAAATTGGTTGACTTCGATATATAAACAACAGATCTTAATTTTTACTTTTCCTAATCACTGCGTCTCAAGGCAAATGCGTTCAACACTTTCCTTTAAATTATTTAATAAAAACTGTTATTTTTATGGAATATTTCAATTTAATCTTACGTGATCAACTTCAAATATGAATCCATTTTATTAAAAGAGATATTTGATTAATAAGATTATTTTTTTTAAGTTGATTGACTACATTTAATTTGTATATCTTTACGTAGGAGATGGAAATGGAGACAAATGGCTTTAAATGCAGTAGCTGGTTTATCATACAGCGAAAGTGAATGGCTGTCAGAATGGCAAACCATTGTTGATATGTCATCAGCTAATTTGCGAAATCAAACAGCAACATCTTATCAAAGCTTAGAAGAGGTAAAAATTTATTTTCAATATTTTTGAAAGATTCTATATTTCTTTATGTCACTTTAAAAATGCAAAATCAAAATTTAGTTTCTATTTATTGCATATCTTCCATGAGAACTGCTTGTTTATTATTCAAATTTAAAATTAAATATTTTACAAATATTATTTGTTCAGCCAAGTTTTATTTATAAGTGAAAATACGAATGAATTTGAAAGATTTTCATTATTGATATTTTGTATTCAACAGGTGCACGTATTGGCATTAGCACATGTTCTTCGTAGACCAATTATAGTCATAGCAGAGACAATGTTACGAGACGCACATGGTGTTGCAATAGCTCCGATACCTTTTGGAGGCGTGTATTTGCCATTAGAAGTACCGTCGTCCAAGTGCCATCGAACTCCATTGCTATTGGCATACCATTCCGCACATTTTTCACCTTTGGTTACAGTAGACAGCGAAAACAACGACGGTGATGACGGTGTCAGTATACCTTTGGTGGATCCCGACAATGGCCAGTTATTGCCAGTATTGTTTGCAATTGACCCTGGTCCAGATTGGGACTGGAATGCATCTCAAGACTTATTACCGTGTCAGCAAGAAACGGTTGGTTTCAAATTTAATTTTTATTTCATTATAAAAATCCTTGTCTAAAAAATATCACAATCATTTAATACAATGTCTTATTTCTATATAGTAAATTAATTTGCACAAATTTCTTTATTTACAAGTTTTATATTATACTTTAGTACATAAATGTTTTATCATTAAAACTTTGTATAATTTTGTAATAATTTCAAATGTATATTAATTCATAAATTTAATTTACGTGATTCATTTTTCAGATGGAAATTTTAATTAAAGAATATTTAGATACAGAATATCAAATTTTTACATCCGAAGACATAGAAAGAATGTCTGATACTGACGCAAGCAAAAACAAAGCAGCAAAACAGTGGTTTGGAGTCGCCAAACAATTTGGTTCGATTGGAAAATCTGTGAGTAGGAAGATTTGGTCGATGACAAAAAGACCGAAGAGTCCACCAAGCGTAATCATATCTGGTCCAGCAGGAGAAGGTTTACTTTGTGTTAAAATTAAAATCAAAAGACATGAGTACGTTGATTTAATGCTGCAAAATTATTTGCAATGCGCTCATTCCAGGTGTGTACTTTTTTACATTCATATTAATAAATAATTTTTCAGTGAAGTTGCAGATTTTAGAATTAATTTTATAGTAATTATAAATAAATATTCTTGTTATAGATTTCTAGAAGATCATCCTGTTGAAGATACTAGATCAGAAATGAATTATGGAGCTGGCAAATCTAGGTTTTATGCTGCTAGCGATAGCAATAGCCATGCAAGCGTTAGCAAGTTACCATCTGTCAATACAAATAATAAAGATCACACTCTTTATCTTTCAAGGTATTTAATATTATATCTCTGGCTTTCAAGAATAGCTTTAAAATGTTGTAATTTAAATTTTAAAATACTTAAGTAAAAATCCAATACCAATATTTTTTTATCTAATAGCTTTAGTATGAATCTATAAGTTTGTTTTATTTGAATTTGCTGAATTACCTGGCTAAGTGCTTTAAAATATTTGTAAAGTGATAAGCATAAACGATACATCATGAATTAATTTATATACATCATACATTTCAGATCAACTTTTTACAAAGATCAAACTACACCGGAAGTATCTAGCTCTCAATCCTGGAATAACTCTAATTTATTAGGGGTAAGTTTGAAGAACCATTATTTTTTGCATAAATATCACTAAGAAGATTTAATTGTATTGAAATTTTGCAGGAAATCAGAAAATGTCGTAGTGAGCATTGTCAGTTTTACGGCAGTCCGGAAAATTTATATTATTGTTCACAATGTTGGGCAAATCGACGTCAGCGTTGATTCTTTTATCAGAGCTCTCATGACAATAATTACTAAATTATTTTTATGCAGAGAATACACCTATTGACAAAATATAATTTATTTATCATGTAAAAATACATTTCATAGACTCTTGTACCTATAATGCTTATTTTCAAGAAAGTACTTTTTCATTTGATAATTTTGTTTCGATGATATATTTCATTATGTTTACAAAAAATTATGAATAAAGTGTAAAATTATACACTCAAATCTCACACTGATTAAATCTATGGGATCAGGAATAATATTATAATAAATGTTTAAGATTATAAATTCTTTTTTTGAAGAGTTGTACTACAGATCTATTGTTTTTTTATAATTGTTATATTTAATCTTTTATAATTAAATATTTTTAATTTTAAAAAATTCTAAAAGAAAAAAAAAGCAAATCCTATTTTAGACAGTTGATAAAGCAAAAGTTGTGAATTAATTTGCATAGCGATATTCTTATTATAATCTAATGAAAATAAGAAATTTTCCAAATTTAATTTTAGTTAATAAATTGTTAAAAATAAGTTTCGCATAAATAGCAAAATTTGATTTTATGCTTAGAAATTGAATGAAAAATTGAAGGTTATCATGAAAATTAATAAAAATTGTTAAGAGTTAAAACTGTTTGTAATTTTAATGTAAATTTGTTTATAACTTTGTGCTTTGTACATATTAAACAAAAATGTTTTTTTATTCTTTAAATGGATGCATAATATATAATTATAAGTGATATTTATAATTAGTCAAAAACAACTTCAAATGTTAACACAAAGTTTTATTTTATTAATGTAGTATTTTTGAATTAATGATTGATTAATAATAAATAAGTGATTTACTGGTAATAGAATTGTTGCAATAAATGAAACTAATTGCTGCTACTTCGTGAGATAACTTCCTCGTTGTTAATAATAACTTTAATTTTCAAGTATTTAATTTTTTAATGTTATAATCGCACACAATGGATCTTCATTGTTCGCATTTAAAATTATGTAATTTGTGATGCCAACAAATTTTATTTTTTAATGCATATTATGCAGTGGAAAATCTTTATTGTCTACATTTATTCGAAGTTCACAAACTTTTGTATCAAATTTCTATTTTAAAATTATTGAAAAAATGAGAAAGTTTGTTGGTATAACGAATAATTTATTTTAATGCGAAGAATTGAAAACTGTGCCTTTGACCGTGAATATTTATCAATATAAATAAAGAAAAAAAAATAATACTCGACATTAAAAATATAGTAAGTTTATTGTTACAAATAAAATATACATTCGTTAGAACAGAAATATAATTATCTCCAATTATTTTTTGTAATAAACTGCCATCTATATCTATACAAAACGAATGCAAATAATTTTCATAACAGTAATTTGAAATGATATTTTTTCAAAATGCTCATAATGTATAACGAAATAAATGCTAAAAATTCGTGAGAATGTGTCTATATAAAGTATTATATAAGTTCGGATGTTTTTAATTATTGTTTCAGAAAGAATTCTATATTTATTAATGTAAACTTTATTGCAAAGAAATAAAAACATTTTTTTTCCAACAAGTTTATTTCTGTATGATATTTTTTTATAAAAATTTCAACTTTATATTAAAAAAGTATGCGGATACAAACATACTTTTTTTACCTTATTTACGTTATTTTTAATTGTATGTTCATTTAATTTAATTGAAAAAAATTAATTTTTTTTATTGTATAACGAGTTATTAAGTTCTTTAAATGATGAATTTATTGTAGAAATGTCTGATAAATTAATTTCTAAAATGTTAATTGTATTATTTAAACAATTTGTATTTAATTGTATATTTTAATCGCTTTCACATTTAGTATTCAATTACATTAATGTAAACAACTTTCATTAATTGTATATGAATATAAATTAGTAGTTAGAAATATTTTAAATAATAATATTTGTTAAAGAAATTTTGGTTGGTTTCACTCGAGTTAAAGTGAAACAATATTAAGTGCAATTAAATTGTCTTGTTACGGTAAATTAGAATGACTGATTATCATAACTGTGTAATATCATTGTCACATTATGCATGATAGTGGCAGTTACACATTCATAGTTGAGTTTATAATTTATACTTCTAATGAGGTCCACATAGGCAAATTACGGGACCATTTCTGGCAAATTATTGTTTATTATTTTAGATACGAAAACGTTTTACAATTAAATTACAGCATCGAGATAAATGAATATAATTTAATCTTCATTAAAAATTTTAGATTTTCTCCTAGAAATCAAACATCTTTTAATTTATAGTTCTAAATTACTAAACTGATTTATTTTTATTCATTTTAATATACTTAATTTGAATAGATTATTAACTTTTTAATTAAAAAACATGATGATGGTATAATTAATTTATAAATAAAGAAATATATTTATTTTTAACGTACAGCGTAAGGGACATTTAACTTTATATCGTGTAGAATAATTTCAATCAGTCGTGAAAAAATAAAATTCTAATGTAACTTTTATTAAAGTTGCTCAACTTTGAGAAATTGGAAACATTAGGCAACACACATGTATACGTATGAATGTAAGTACAGAAGTGATAAATTTTGCATGGGTCATGAGGTCCTTTAGTGGGCAAACAGGGGCAGGACAGTATCTTGGCTGTGGATACGATACTTTAGGGACGAGTTATCTCGCTATACTCAGTCTTAGCTTCCCTGGTGGAAACAACATTCTTCTACAAATGCTTCTTAAAATTCGCTCTAAAAAATTATGCTTTTATAAAACCCATTTCGACGGCTTTTATTTGTTTAGGCGCGACAATTTCTTTCACCAAAAAAAGTCGCCATCTCACATTACGAGATTCTCATCTTTTTCCTTTCGCTCTTCTCTTTTGTGAAATGCCATTCAGGAACCCTAGTCTGTTTCGGAGAAACTTGTATTTCATGATAAAGCTATTGTTATCATTTAAATAATAGTTTTTCTGCTGTTGCACTGCAAAAAGTCATACGACGGCTTTCTGTCGGAGTTCATCGATTTAAGTCGCGAGCAGAAAAACATATTGTAAACAGGAACAAACGAATGTGTTACCAATAAAAATCGATTCTTTTCTTTAACCTTTTTCCCCTCGTATTCTGTCAGCGCAATCTAAAAATAACCCATTAATCAAACATTCATCTTTGTCAATAATTTTTTCCGTCATTTTTGTTTCGTTATAATTTTAATAAAAAATTATGAAACTTTTATTGTAACTTTTTGAGCAAGTAAATACAATAATATTATAATTTTACGTTTCGAAATTATTTGATTTCCTTCTTGAGGCTGAAGTGATATTAAAAATTGTTTATTAGTTTCCATAACTTGATAAAAATTAAATTTAAATCATTTGAATATTTTAAAACGTTCAAATATAAATTAACACATAATTGTGTGTGATTTTATTTGGACATTTTACATAATAATATTGATTTATACAAGATTTTTGTTGATGGGAAAATTGCAGTGAAATATGTATTTACACAAGTAATTATATTGATAAGATAAGTTTAAATCTTTCTTGGTACACTGGGATAACTAGTTACCCCAAAAATTTGTCATTTACATTTTCTACTCTTTTAAGATTGGCATTTTTCAACACTTTTGTATTAACTCGAGAATTTCGTGGTAATATTCATATAGACATCACAAAAACAGACAAGACTGCTTGAAACTAGTTTTTTTCCAAATTTACGTGGCGCTAGACATAACTCAAATGAAGTTACCCCAGTGTACCGAATTTGGTTGGCTCAGAATAGCGAACCGAGAAAGGGTTAATTATATACATAGTTATTTTAAAATCTTAAAATGGTTTTATTTTTTTGTGTTTAATTGACGTTAAAATCTTGTACTTTTTGAATTAGAAATTTGATTATACATTATATGTAAATATTTATTTATTTATTTATTATAAGTTACGCAGATCACTTTTTAATGATAGTTGACTCAAATTTTGTTAACGTTGAAAAGTATAGACATTTGCTTTTGTTACTTGTGACCTTTTGAATCTAAAATATGAAACTGTTCAAAATGATGAAACTAATTGTGAATTTTGATATGAAAATTACCAATTTACAAACTAGACAAAAAGTTTGTGATTTTCGTTGGACATAAGCTTTTAAAAAGTGGTTTGTTTTTGCATGATCAAAATTTACAAAAAAGTTGTTGCATCAGGGTATTACACGATGTTTGTCAATAAAATTGGCCATGTCAATGAATTCCGATAGAATTCTATTGTGAACATTCACAACGAAAAAGAAAAGGGATTGAAAGAAAACGGAAAAACAAAAAAGAAAGTAAAATAATAAACGACCAACAGAAATTGAAAAGAGGGATCAAATTCTGGCCTTATATATGTATATATGGGCAAATACAAGCGCCCAGTATTGAAATGAGAATTTCGTTATTTGTGGATTACCACATATGCGGCACTTCTTTTCTGTTCGATTTTAAATGTGACGTGAAACACGTGCTCAGCCGCCCTTTTAAAACTGCTCCCGTGTCCGGGGTCTCTATACATTTTCGCCACAGCACATTCGTTTTAATTTTCACGTTCAAATCGCGATAAATATAATCCCAATCCCATTCTTTCGTTTAACGATAATGTTTATTTCTTTACATTTGGGTGTAAAATATTTTCTTACCATTTTATCGAGGGTAGAGTTAGCAGTCTGATAAATGAGCCAATTTAAAATAAAGTAGTTAATGCTTATTTCAAAATAAATTACTTTTTTGTATTAAATATATTATATTTGTTTCGTCTGGGCGAATGAAATTTTAATTTTTGATAAAACTGCTTTTGCTGTGTTATTCGCTATTTTCCTGTGGTAAGCCTGTTTTCCTTTGCGCACAACAAGTCCCATAACAGATATTAAATACCACCGTAGTCGAGAATTGCCGACGAATAACTGCGCAAGGAAAACCTACTCGAGAGATAGAAGCGAACGATTGTAGAAAAAGTAACTCGTGGATTTCATGCAATTTTCGTCTTATGTCTCATTTACAAGTAGCACACAGTGTTGCAAAACCGTATCGATATTTTTAGATACTAATAATTCAATTTCATTATTTATGGGATTCAATGTTTCTTGTAAAAGACAAGTTTTTGATTTATGTCTGAAGCAGTTTTTCATAAAATACAACATATGGAAGCAAACTTTTGAAAATAATTTTGTACATTCAACCAAATTTTACTTTTATTTAATTTTATTGCTTAAATTTACATCTGAATATGTATAGAGAGATTTGAAGAGTGCTCGCATAAAAGACAAGATTTATGCATATGAAAAATATATAACTGTTAATTATACCCAAATATTTTATCCAAGTTAAGTTTTGTTTTAAAGTTTTAAATTATTAAAGACAAAGATTAGAACTCTTTTAAATTATAAAGAATTTTGTTTGTTATGTTTTCTTCTTAAAATTAATTCATGTTTCACTAAGATTACTGTATTTTATTGAAAAATCGTGTTTTGGTATAATAATTATTTTAATTAATACATTTTCTTTGTTTAAAAGAAGAAATTGTTTTTTAAACCGTTCTCCAGAGGAATTCAGATACTTCATCGGTTTCAGATAATTTTTCAATATGCTTTACAATTTTGCTTTTTAATGTTCAATGAACAAATTGGTTACATTTAGCATATAATTGAAAAGTTAAACAAAGAAATAAAACAGATATTGTATTGAAGTTGTGACTTTTTTTTAAACAATAATATCTAGTAACCTGAGCTATTTTTGTCTTTTAAATATCAATAACATAACATAAAGTTAACAAAAACATAATTACTTGACATAAGCTCAAGTAATTTTCCAGTTAACAAAAAAATAAATAATATTTAATAATAATTTATATTGCCAAAAGTAAATACTAATTTTCCAAATGATGCCTGACATATTTTATCACATATTTCAAATATCACGTTTTGATATCATCCGTCACAAAAACCCACGACATTTTTGCTGTCAACGTCAATCGCAGACACAATAAATTCTGCAAAATTTGATGCGCCAAATTAATGGTCAGAAATGAATGAGCCAGCAATTTTTCTCTCTATAAATAATAAACTAAATTTGTTTAAAACTGAAAAAAAAATTTTCATTTTCAGCATCGATCAAAAATGTTGCAATTCAGTTGAAACCAGGGGATGAATTTGAGCACGATTTTTGCAACACTTTTATACCATCAAACTGATGTTAAAAAATAAACATTGAAGCAACATAAAAATGAAATTGAAATGAATTAAAAGTTGACCCCCAGTGCGTGGCTCGTAGCCTGGCAGCAGAGGCACGACAAACAAGGTGGAGCGGGCTTGCGCCGGGGGTTGTAGCGTTCCACCCTCACCCTTGTGGCAGCGCCACAATCACCCTTTTCACGAACTAAGCTCGTTTTCTCGTATAACCTTTTGCGAGCTGCACGTTTCACGCGGCTCGCTCGTTATTGTTTCGCTTTGGCATCGCCAAAAGGAGCCGTGTCTACGTTGCTGCTGTCAGCTGCTCTCTTCAGGGCCATTCATTCTGGCGAGTGTCGCGTTTCCAACAGCCGAGCACCCCCGTTGAAACAGCACCTGAAGCCATACATAGATGCACACACTGCTGTCCTTCGACACCACTTGCAGTGATCCTCAAGTGTTTCAACCTTCATGGTATGCTCAGCAATTCGTATCCACATACTTTAATCCTTTTGTTCAATGTCTTTTTCTTATTTGCAGCATTGTTATTTTATCTCATTTGCTGTCGAGTTGTTGGTCTATTGAGATCCTTTTATGTTGATGATCAGATCAGGTGTTAAGATACTACAGACAAAATTCGGCTTGTACACTTAATCACATGATTGTCAGTTGTAAATGGTGCGGAGAATTTGTCGTTTAAGGTACAAGATAATTCCTTCAGTTGATTTAATACTATCGAATGGAAATCTGATTTTTCCCCTGTTTAATTTTGTACAATCAATTGTTTAAAATATTTTTTGTTTTTAAAGGGATGTATTTTATGTGCTGGAGAGCTGGAAAATGTGTGTATATATATACTTGTTTATTTATTTGTATGAGAAAAACAAATTCACTAATAAATAATTTAACGGTTTGAAAATGTATTAACTTTTGATTCAAAATGAAAACATTAATGTTATAAAGGTGATTTACTTTTTATAATACAAACAATAATGTAGAAAAAAAAATATATCACCTACAATAGACATATTGAATGTTTTTTATGTTTTTTTTTCCTTCAGGGTATCTTTGTAATGGAAAATAAAACATTATGTGCCTTTGAAAATAAAGTTTCGATAAAAATAAAATGAATGTTATTTCGCTTTCTTTTTCAACAAGTTTATTTGCATTAAAGTAATATTTTTAAAGGTTTATAAAAAGTATTTTTTTATGCAATGGACAGGTCTAATTTGAATTTTAAAGTTTTAAGTACAAATTTTATTTAATATAACATGGAATTAAATAACCTGTGGCAAAAAAACTCTTACACAGATTCGGTATTAATAAAACGATAATGAACACAGTTTAAACAAATTGTTCATCTATATTAATTGAACTATTATTTAAGAGCAATTATTAAATGGTTCAAGTGATTACCCATTTGTTTGAACAAAACTTCTGTACATTTTCAGTGTTAAGTATACTGAAACAGTATTGATATTATTCAATATTTAAAAGAATTGTACATAAATCGTAATTTTAAATTTAATTTACAATTATTCTAATAATCTAAATGGTACATTCGGATGATTCCAAGATATTCAGATAGAATATTAGTAAATTTAGAATTAGACTAATAAATAATTTAAAAACAATTCCTTAAAAGATTTCAGAATTCAAAAATAATTTTTATTAGGATATATATGAATTTTTTTTTAATATTATTCAATTCTACATACAAGTTTAATGGCAATAAATTATTGCATATCAAATTACCGTTTTGTAGAGTGAATTGGGACATTACTTTAAACTATAGTAATATTAATAATTAATTTGTATGACTTTTCTGATGATTTCAAAGCCTAAATAAAATAAAATGTTAAAAAAAAGTAAACAATAAGGAAGGGTAGGGTAAAGTAACATTGCTAAGGAAAAACGTTTATCGTAACCACATTTTGCCAGAAATCATTGACAATAGTTTCAAGAAATTGATATAAAAATGTATCTAGTCAGCAGTTTATGATTATTATTATTGATTTCTCATTGTCACATCACAGATGCATTAACCCAAAACCATTTCCGAAAAAATAAATAAGCTTCACTTAAATATTAGAGTATTTATATTGACGGTATCTTATAGAACGGCAAAAATCTTGCATTAAATTTAATTTAACAAAAAACGAAATTAAATACTTTGGTTAACCAAAAAAACTTTATAAACTACCCTTTTTCCTTACTAACAACGATTTCACGTGTAAATTCGACTGATAATAACTCTATAAATAGTTAAAATTTTTATATTACCATGTCACTTCACCCTACCATGTTATTTTGGACAACTTTACCCTTTAACATTTTAGAGTACTTTTCAGATTTACTTCACCTGTCTCGATTCACCCCACATGACGGTAATCATTATTTTTATAATGAAAATATTTATTCTATTTAGAATTTTGAATTTGAAACCAGTATAAGTAATATGGGTTGGTCAGAGCAGAGTGGATCAAGTTCATATTTTAATTATAACTTAATCCAAAAATTACCTAATTACTTTAACTGATTCCCGTTAATCGTCTCCAAATGTTGTTAAAATGACAGTTCTCTACTAGTGTGTGTGACCAATAATAAAATCGGGAAATTATCTGTCCTTTTCAATTAGAAAGAAATAAAAAATAAATGGCACGCTGATCAGTTGTTCATATCAACGCCGCCATGACACCTTCGGAAATTGGTTAAGAAAAATTGCATAAAGTGCAAATTTCGTGAAAAATATTAAATAAATGTAATTTTGAGTTGTAAAACGTCATTAAAACGCGATTTCAAGGTACCAAATGCTTGTAACTGTTGGTGAAATATCTTAAATTTCAAGTAAAAATTAATTCATTATTTTACACTATTTAATCAAAAATAACTAACAGTTTAAAAAAAAGTTGTAAAATGCTAGTTTTATCATTATGTAATATATATATATATATATTACAAAATGAATTTTCGTTTGGGATTCTCAATCAGAAAATATTGATGCTTTAAAAACGTCTAACTAGTTTTTGATAAATACAAACATTGCATACAAAATTAATGAAATTCACAAAACAAATCAGGACAAACACATTCGAACAGTTAAAAATAATCGGGAAAACATTAGAATGATCAGAGAATTAATATTAACGTGAAAACTTTAAATTTATTTAACTACAATGGAGTTGATCCACTCTTGCTCTGACCAATCCAAATGTAGTTTAATTATGATTCGATCTTGTTTTAAATATCATTATACATTTTTAGGTTTCACATAATCCTTTTTAATTATAGAGTAAATAATATGTTTTTGGTCTTTAAGATTGAAAGAGAAAACTAAGTTTTCACTTTATGTGGAATATTTATTTTTGTCACATTATGAATAGTTGACGTTTTGACTTCATTCCAGAGTCATCTTCAGAGCTTTCTTTTACACCAAATTTGATCACTAAAACTACATTTAAATATCATTTTAGATTTAGAAGTATAATATTCTTCTATATAATAAATTCCTATTCCTTTCTCATATTTATGTAATTTATTTTATTTTAAAGCGGGTTCTAAAGATATAAATTTATTAAAAACCATTTTTACATTCAAATGTAATATAAATAATGTATAAGATATTATTTCGAGCTTGTAAAATATTTTTTTTTAAAATATACATTTTAATCTTTAAATATTCAGCAATTTGACTTATAATTTACAAGCATTTATTATACTACTATGTGTTTTTTAACATAAATAAAAATAAAGAAAACATTTTAGTCTATTGAGTAATTATTATATCGAACGAGAGAATTAATAATAATTAATATTCCGGTCTTTGATAATTTAAAATTGTATTTTCTTTTTTATATAAAAAAATTATTATTTTTGATTTTAATTGAATGTTTCTTAATATAAAACTAATGAATATTAATTTTTTAACAAATGTGAATTAATAAAAAGATATAGATTATTTATCATTTTAAATATTATTATTTTTTATCAAGGCATAATTATTACATAGTTAGCAAATTTGTATATAAATAAAAATAATCAAATGATAACATAAATTTGATACATGATTATAATATATAAATTGATATAATATTCTCTGGTAAGATAATGGGCAGGTTGTGGTAACATTTTTTTTATTGTTTTCTCAGAATGAATAAAAATGGATGGATTTTTTGGGACATTCGAATCAAAGGTTCAGTTGTCGTAGTGAATTTTCGAGGATATACTGCAACAGTAAAACAGAACGCCAAGATGGAAGAGTAACAAAGCTGCTCGACCCTTGCGGCCTCAGAACGTGACTCGGATGTAATACATAAAAGTAAAGGCCAACGTCAATACCCACCTATTCTTGGCGTCTGTTTTACGCACCGATCTCAAGTTTGGGTGGTCTTTATTTTGGAAAGTGTCTGACCTTAACCTGATGTCATCTACTGCATTTCATATACCGTTCATTTCAAGACTCATTTTTCTAATCCTTTTGACTCAATTTTTTTATTATTTTTTTTTATTAAATAACACAGTTTATAAAAAAATTATAAACTATTTCTATTTCTATAATGCTGAGGTATAAATATTCATGGTATAATTTTTTATTATGAAAATATTCGCAACAATTTTTGTCGTTAAAAAATATATAATAATTATTATATTAATACAAATCAAATAACAAAAATATTTTTTCTTCATTAATACAAAATAAATGTAAAGACTTGATATAATAAATGTATTTCAACCTTAACAACCCAAAGATTCTATTTCCGGACAATAAATTATGCATTCGTTGTGGTTGTCGCACATAATGATCGCTTACTGAATTCAAACTTTATGAAATAGTGGTGATATTGAAAATGGTAACATATAATACGCCCAAGGAAAAGCTTGTAAAGAACAAATACAAATGGAATTAATAAAGAAGGAAATGCAAATTTGAAATGAAATTATAAAATTGCGATAATTTGGTGCGAAAAATGAGAAACTTGTGTACACAAATTAATTTCACATATTTGCATATACTGAAAGTATAAAGCTTTATCATATTTTACGGGACAAAAGGGAATGATTGGATGTCTGATATTTGGATTAAAAATTACAATTAAATATGTTTTCTGAAATATGATTATTTTAATTGTGTAACTTTATGAATATAATATGTGCATTATTAACAATTTAGTGCAATATTGAACGGGTTCAAACTGTTTTTTCAATTTAAATTTTTTTGTTGAAACAAATTATAATTTGTGCACCTTCTTTTGCATTGTTGAAAAGTAAATCTGTCGCTCTAAGTTAGTTATTTTACAATAATTATTTTTGTAATAGATACTTTTATTATATTTATCACTTTATTATTTATAATTTTATAAAAAAATTATTCCAGTTAAAAAAAACTTAATTTTTTAATGATTAAATATAAAACTGAACCAAACGCAGAAAGTTTTTAATATTGGACCAAACGAGTGTGATCTATAAGCACTAGAATTTTAAACACGAAACAAAAAGAAAACATATTTAATATTGCAAGGAAAAAAGTAAGATTATATCTATGATATGTAAGTTGATAAATATGATTCTGCATTCAGCGTCTCTATCGCTGTGCAGTTCATTCGTCAAATGTTTGCAAAGTGAATATGACAATTTGTGACTCATTAACATGATAAATGTTGATGAAAAGTAACAATCAGTGTTAAACAAGTCAATAGTTAGATTAACCTTTTCGTTACCTCAAACGAGTTACCTAGCAACAGCTCTATGTATTTTAAATGTGTCAGAAAACGAAAAAATTAAGCTTGATTCAGTAAATTTATATACAATTTTATATTATTTAAATGAATCATCTGTAAAATAATCGAAAGTATTTTTGAAAATTATAAACATTTTCGTATCGTAGGAAATTAAGATGGTTCAAGTTGTCAAGATTTATATAGCCTATATATCTGAAAGATATATCGGATCGTCAGATAGTTCACGTGTTTGTTGGCACATGTGTTGTGTTAGATGTACACGTCCAATTTTATTAAATGTAAATGTATCGCGGCAAACTATTTGGCTGAAATTACATGAGACGATTAACATCAATTATAATGAATATTTGAGTTCTCTCTACGGATTCATATAAGAGTAGTGTATTTCACTGACTAGTGGCAAGCTTACAACCCTTCGGGAGATATTTATGTAATTGCGGTGCTCGAAAACTCAGCCTGTTAGAATTTTCAAAATATATAGGCTAGTTGGCATAAATTAGTTAGTTATTTTAACAAGAGAAAAACAGCTGAATGATAAAATATTAAAATAATTAAAAATAATTAAGCAAAAGCAAAATTTGTACATACCTTGCTGTAAAACTTACTTTTTTAAATATTTGTACAATTTTGTTTAAAAATGTTCGGAAAAAGTCGCCAAAATTGGGAATTTTTACTTTTTTCAGATATAATTTTTAATCTTTTCAAATAGATTCTTATAGATTTTCAACAAATTCAACTATGACAAGTCCACTGTTTATTGCACATTTATTAATAATTTTCTTTCGAAAATATTCAGAAAGGTCTGATGAAAAAAAGGGTATTTCAATAAATTTGATAAAATAATTTATATGTTGTTCATACTTTTATTTATTTTATCAAGGCTTATATTTATAATTGACTAATTTTGTTTTGACGTTAATTAACATTATTGTCAAATTATAGCGCTGATTAGAATGTTTGTTTAACAAGATATCAACCGTAAATGAACGTCGTGTTTTAACGTAAAATCGAAGTTAAATCAAATTAATGTCAATGTTGATTTAATCTTCATTTTTTAACGCTTATTAATAGATTCCAAGATTAATTCTTCGTTGTTTTCAAGTTTTCAGTAAATGAAGTCACTGTTAAATGAACCTTAGTATCAACGTTGATTTAATTGTTTCCTTAGGGTAAACAAATACCAATTCTGCATATAATTTTATACGTATTTTACATTTTATTTCATAAAGAAGTTGGAAAATGTACGATAAAACAAATCATAGCCAATGTTGCTGTGAAGACTTACCAAAGTAGCATCTTACGATTCTTCCCTGTGGTCTTTTCTTTAGCGGACTGATACTCTTCGATATTTTAAGCAAAACAAGTCGAACGAGTCAACCCCTGGGAAATTAGAAAAACTTGCATTATATGCAATTTGTTTGTATCTGCAGCTTCTTTTTGGTCTACTTTACACATTCAGTCATTTGCTATGCATGATATGCCGAATGAGATTTCAAATGTAAATAATACTGGCAGAGTTTGTTATTTTAGTTTGTATAAATAAGTTTAAAATTTTGATAAAATGATAACAACTTGTAGTGAAGTAATCAGAAAATAATTAAACATAACTCATGCTTTGTTTAGAGTGTTTGATAGTTGTATGAGATGCCTGGAATGATTAAAATCTGCGTAGTTCATTTTTGATAGTTTTGATTTTAAGGACTTTAAATGACTGACTGTTAAAAAAATCAAGGTTGTTAAATCAAAAAATTCGTTTAAAATAATTTTATTTAAGATTTTTGTTAAAACCCAAACTTATTGAAAAATAATGAAAAAAGATGAAACTATACAAATAATTATATTATAATTATGATTGTATTTAACGAAAACAGATTTTCATCTCGTTATTTTTGATGATTAAATTTTTTGCTGAGAAATCATGTAAGCATTGAATACTTTTATATTAAAATTGATGATATGTTTATGAAAAGATTTGAATATACGAGGACAGTCATTATATTTGAACAGCTTTATACAAACACTATTTGTAAGATGCACTGATATTGTGCACTTAGAAACATCATTTAAAAAATGCCGAGTAGTTTCCTGTATATTTTGTCACTAATACACAAGTCTGTAAACTGAGTCCGATACTTAAAACACATTCATTTCTCGTAAGTTGCATCAACATAACTTTACTTGAATGTAATACCCTTTTTGGAACAAACTTTACCACAACGGCACTTTAGTTACGCTTTTAAGTTGATCGATAAATTAACTACAACGAAGCTATTAAACATTTTGTACTTTGCAATTATATATTAATCATAACATGTAAAACGAGACAAGTAGAAAAGCTACTGTCACTTGAGCTTAAAAAATGTCTATGCATTGAAAAGCCCAGCTACTTACTATTTTATATGCACTCTCAAAAATGTAAGTTCTAAGTCAGAATTATCTACATTTTTCAATTTAATATTTCATTAATTCAATTTCATTTAATTTTTGGTGAATTTGAAATGTCATTGAGGAAATTGAAAATGTAGTTTTGGTATTCAATTGTTTAAACTTCATTGAATAGTTTATCAGTTTTCTGACAGTTATGATGAAGTTATTTGTTTATAAATAAAATTTTGACAATTAGTTAAAAATTTAAATAAAGTCCAATTAAAAATGAACGAAAATAAAGTTAATTTACATTTAAATAAAGTTTTATTGGAAAAGCTAAAATAGAGAAACAAAATTAAGACAAATAAGGTCCATTTTAACTTTCAGATAAAAAAACTAGATAACTTATTAATATTTTTTCCAGGAAAGCTCTCAAATCATAATCTTATTTGCGATAGATATTAGAACTCACAAAAGCCTTTGCCAAATTTTATATTAATTTGAATAAGGCACTTAAAAATATTGGTCAATTAAATATAGACCAGGTGGTAAAAGTTTGACTTACTACATTATTGTCAAACTTAATATAATTATTTTATGTTAAAATGTGGCAATTTTGTTAAATAAGTTTTGTATTTAAAAAAAGGTTTAAAAATGCCCGAAGTGGCGCCAGGTTAGTTGGTGCCTGACACGCGATCAATCAACCTCCTATTCTGCTGTTGCTCTATGTATTCTCGGGAATTTTCTCACCTGTATGCAATGTAAATATAAAGTCCGCTTTAGCAATGAATTTTATTAATAACTTTTGTTCTCGCACTTTTTACATTTAATTAAAAACAAATCCATTAAAATATATCATTTAAATTTAATAAAACGATTTTATAAAAAGTCCGTTCAAACCTCTCAGAAAATTCTCTTTTATACAATTAATTTGTTGTAAAATCAGTTCAAAGAAGTATGACTATTTCTGACTTGATTCTATATTTTACAATATTTTTGCCCAGAAATGATTAATTTTAATATTTTTATTAAATTTTACGATGAAAAACATATTTTTCATAAAAATCTCAGAATTTCATAAGTTTTTGTCGTCAAGTTTGATGAAGATTATTACATTTGCAGTACTTTTCAAAGTTACATAATCGCTTTTTATAAATCCATATAATATTGAAAAAAAAAAATACTCAATAAGATTAAAGTTGAAAAGTTCTAATTCATTTTTCATGTCATAATAGAGTTGTAAAAACATCATTGTTAGTTAGAATCTCTGAAACTTTTGGTCTGATTTTATTTAAAAAATTGTTAATACAATACGATTTATTTGATACTTCAACACTGTAGTTTTTTTTCATAATGATTATTTTTTACATGAAATGTTTTTATTTTGAATTATTTAACGCGTTCAGTAAACAAAGCAAGCAGATTTCAAATTGCTTATCAGAAAACAATGGCACCGAAATACGAAGCACTATACGAGCGTAAACACGTTACTTGTGCCGTCGATTTTGCAAATAATAATATAATCATGATGTACTATTTGGTTATTAAATTTTCATTTTATATGCTCAAAAAATTGTGCATTATAATGAATTCAATTGACTGATATTATTGCATTTATTCTAATAAGCTCATTTCCTTCCGGACAAAATATATTTTTACACTACGAATCAAATGAAAAAAAAATCTGATTAAATGATGTGGATGCATATTTAAATGAACTGTTCATTGATCGTTGTTACAATTAGTGATAAATTTGCTTCATTCAGCAGAATTAATTTAAATGATTAATGAATTCAGTTATGTTGTTGTTATAAGATTTAAAACATTTGTATTTGATTGAATATTATTAAATCAGTAGTATATGTAAACTGAACCGGTTAACTAATTAGAACGTTGGTCTATATTTGTTAAATTTTTATTATGTATGCTTTTTTTGAAATTCTAACAATAATATTGTTACTTATTTGTTTCTTTTTTTCACTATTTGCCTTCTCTATTATAAGAAAATTTCTCTTTCATTTTTTTGTAATAGATACTGCAATATGTATTGTCTGACGTTTTTTTGAAAATACGTAACTTGATACATGTAACTTTATGACAGTTTTAAATTGTATAATATTCCAGCGTGTTTAAATGATTAAAAAACGGTTACATTTAAATAGGTAAGATTTATATTAATACTTTGTTATCTTATATATTTTGTTTATAATTTAAATATTGAAGTTAGCTACAATATCATTATAACTCAAAGTAAATTCTTTCAAGCTACGTAGAAGCCACATTCCAAACACCTCCTTCGCATTGCTTCATTGTATAATGATATAAAGTGAAACCTACTCACGTATACCAAACCACACATAAAAAACAAATGATGTTAGTCTTTGTTCAAAGTTTTGCTAAAACTTTAAAATAGTGTATGAGCCAAGTTCTGTTTATATATTTGTTTTTTGAATAAAAGTAAGATGTAATGCATAACGTAATTTGCATGTGATTTAATATTTTCAATATCTTTCAGTACTATACTCTAACTAAATATTGACAAGTATTTTCAATGAACTTTCGTATTATAATTTTAATTAACAAACAAACTGTAAGTTTCATACATCTGTTCATTCTGTACTTGTACAAATTCTATACAGGGTAATTTTTTTTCGATGTCGGAGTCGGGAGTATGGTGTAAAATATGGTGCTGCAAATTTGAAGTATTTTAGAAGTTTAGGAACACCTAAATGTCACTTTTGTGAGTTCAATTTCTCAGGTTATCAAAATG
>JABFPM010000108.1:0-39916 GCA_022817325.1 Idris sp. 1 HC-2018
GGTTATCTCCCCCCCTTTCAATCATTAATTACCTTCCCCTCCCAATTGTCGATGCTAATTTTAAAACAAAATGATTATACTATACAAAAAGACAGGCTGAAAAAAAAGATTTCCCCGCCCTCCTCTGCCCTTTATAATTGAGCTACCACCCACCACGTGAAGAAAACTGAACCTTACATAATTAATTTAAAAATATTAAAATCGATGAATCATTTTCTGAGATATTAAAAAAAATGTGTGACAGGCTGAAAAGGAAGAAAAATAAGAAGAAAATCTTAATTTTCATTAAAAACATGAATTTTTAGACGTCAATATCTCGGTAACCAATTTACCGATTTTCAATGTTTTTTTTAATTTTCTTAGCTGAAAAATGGCAATCCAAATTTTTATGTTACAATACAAAAAATAACTCACAACCCTTTTTTTACAAAGAGTAAAAAACGGCATTTGTTTGTTTCCAATAAGAAGACACGGTAGCTTTACGACTTTTTCATTCTTTCAAATCGATTTTTTTTACTTGGCCGGAGACACGATAATGTCTTCTGATATTAGCGGAAAAAATTATAATTTTTATTATTAAAATTTGAAATTTTTGAAAAAATTAAATGTATGTGTAGAATTTTGAATTGCATTTTAAAATAATTGATATTACTTAACATAAAAGTAAATAAAGAAAATTAATTAAAAAAAATCTTGGCGGTCCGTTTTAATAAAAGTTATAATTTAAGGTCAACCAATTAACTTCTTTAAATAATTATATGTTTAATCAAATATTTTCAAACTCGATTACAGCTTAAAAAATATATTTTATTAACTTGAGTTTACAATACGTAATGTTGAATTACATTCTGTCCGGACTTGTTAAAGATTTAAAAATTATTCAAAAGAGATTTTATCAATTGTGCGTTTTTTTTATTTTATTAAAATGAACCGCCAAGAATTTTCAAATTAATTTTTTTTGTTTACTTTTATGTTAAGTAATATCAATTATTTCAAAATACAATTCAAAATACTACATATACATTTAATTTTTTCAAAGATTATATATTTTACTAATAAGAAATATAATTTTTTCCTTCAATATTAACAATTATGAAAAATTTTGAATTTGAATCAATTTTTTCTTAGCGAAATTTGATTATCACCATTTTTTGCCAGCAAATCTTGAATTGAAAAGTTTAATGTTAAAAGTTTAAGATTTTTTAGGAATATAAATAAAGAAGGTGGAAACATTTACAAAATATTTTTTTGGGGGAATATTTTTGGGGATTATTGGGGATTGCATGAGAAAAAAACTGATTTTTATTCTGGATCTATACATAAAATAAATGTGGACAAAATAAATGGTTTTTTCAATATCTTCTCTATTTTTTAAACAAATTCTTTACAAGTATTAAGAAATAGCTGAATTACAATGCATTGGTAACATTTTTCCAGTATAATGTAGAGTTTTGTTTACAATATTTTGTTACACCATTTTTTAAATTAACATTTTCTGTGAAACATTTTTTCGCGGGAGGTTCTTGATCAGCATTTACTTTTCCAATTTCAATGTCTACCATTGCTTGTTCGTCTTACAATTAATCAAGAAATTAAAAAAAATGCATGAAATTGGGAAAGTACATTTTTAAGTCGATTGTGCCACCCTTCACAATTGTTGTTTGCAATGATGCTTTTATAAACGCATGCAATCAACTGATATAAATACATTCGATTAAGATGAAAAACATTATGCTGATCTATTGATAAGAAATTATACAAAATAATTCATTTCTTTTGAATACAAGATAATTTCATTTTAAAATTTTAACTCTTATATAAAATATCTTGATAAATCATTTATTTTGCCACATTTATTTTGTCTGATTACCTTTATTTTATTATAAAGACCCATATTTAAGCATCCAACTTTCGAGCACGTACAAAAATCAAAATTGAATAATTTAAGTACCCATTACATAGACCTTGATTTACATGAAGCGAGCCAAGCGAAGCCGCACGCGCACATTGAATATTATTTAATGAATTATAAAATTTAAATATCCTGCGACTAAGTTGTATGTGCGAGATTTTAGACCTGCGAGGAAGTGTCTTGCAAGCTAAATAGACGGACCAGTCTTTCTGAAGTCATTTTGGGGTATACAATTAGGTTGTTTTACATTTTTTTTGGATATAAGTCTCTGTTATCTGTCATTGTCTATTTGAAAAAATCGATTACTTTTATATTGGGATTATTTAGGGTAATGTTAGGATTATTTTGAGGTCATTTCGGATTCATTTTATAACTTTTTTGGCGTCTTTCTGGGCATTTTCAAGATCTTCTTGGGATCTATTTATATCCTTTTTGAGGTCTTTTTAGGACTATTGTGGGATCTTTCTGGGGTCGTTACAATACTTTTTTGAGATTTTTGTAGAATATTTTTAAAGTTATTTTGGGTTCATTCTAAGATTATTTTGACGCTATTTGAGGATTATTTTGGGGCTTTTTGAAGTCATTCATGATACTTTCTGAGGAATTTTTGGATTCAAATTGGGATCATTGTATGGGATTCATTTTCGGATTTTTGTAGGACCATTTTTAGGATTTTTGGAGCATTTTGGAGTCATTCCAGAGTCTTTCTGATATATTTTTGGTGTCAACTTGGGATCATTTAGGGATTATTTTAGGATCATTTGTAGGTTTTTTTTGAATAATTTCAGAACCATATTTAGGTCCATCTGCGGTATTTCTAAGGACAATTTTTAAGTTTTTAAGGGTCATTTTAGAATCGTTTTAAGGTCATCCAAGGACCATTTTAGAATCTTTTTGGATCAATTTGGAGCCTTTTTGGATTTATTTTAGGACCTATTTGAGGTCGTTCTAAGGTCATTCTAGAGTCTTTCTGAGGATTTTTGGGTGCTTTTTAGATCATTTAAGAGTTATTTTGAGATTATTTCAAATTATTTTGAGGTCCTTCTGGGAATATTTTGTGACCATTTTGAGATCATTTTGGACCGAATTAAGATTCACTCTCAAGTCTTTTTAAAGTCATTTTAGGGCTATTCTGAGATCATTATAGGGCTATTCGAGAGTTTTTCTGAGGTCTTTTTGAATTAATTATGGAATTATTTCTAAGTTTTTTTGGGCTCATCCTTGAGTTTTTTTTCACTTTCAAGATTTCTTTTTATGATTTTTTTCAAGATTTGTTCAGATTTATTTCTGGAGTATTTCCGAAGTTATTTTTGTATTATTAAATGTCATTTATGCTTTATCCGAGCTTTTAGAAATAATCTAGAACAACTATTTTTGATTCATAGACAATGGTTTTGCTGTGATTTTCATACGAAAAAAATAAAAATATTTTCTTTAAACCGTTTTCTGACACTAACATTCAATTTAGTATGATATTATTATTCATGTACTTATGAACTCGTACTGTCACGCGATTTACTATCTACTATTTTCTGTTGACACATTCATGTACCTGAGCAAAGTCAGATTTTTCAGCTAGTTTATGTATAAAAATTAGTCGATAAATAAATTTAAAAAATTGCATTCAAAATAAGGAGAAATAGAATTAACATGTATATACATTTTTGAAATGATTGGATTTATGATTCAGATTTTTATTTTATTTGACTTAATTTATTATTTTTTTTTCAAGAATAACTTTTTAGTTTAAACACGTTGTCATTAAGTTTAAAGCAGCAAACGTCCGTGTATTTTATCAATAAAAAATAAATAAAACATATTAGTTATAAAACTTAATGAAAAGTTACTTTACTTTAGAGAAGAAAGCTATAATTGTTACAATTATATATTCTGTATTTAGTTTTCCTTTATAAAATAAAGTCTTTATTGGTTTTAAAATGCAGTTTTAATAGAAGTTAAAATTTTTAGTAGAATAGATTCAATTTTCTCTTGAGTTTTTATTTAATTAAAAATTTCTTTAAAATAATTAAACCAGAATTCTTTATTACATCAGAATTAATAAGTTCTAACATCAATATTATGACTAAAAAATTATCATTAATATAATCTTTCACTGTTGCTATAACAAACATGTAAATTTAGTCTGTTTTCATAATTGTTAATATTTTAGTTGAAAAATTTAATTTAAACAAGTTTTTAATCCCTTTTTTTACTAGAACACTATCTCTTTCCAACAAATAAAAATTTGCAAGTTTAATTCCTTTGAATATTTTTATTTTGTAATTTGATCCATATTAAAGACAACATTTAAAATTGATATGAGATTAAAACTTAGTTTAACTATTGGTAAGTTACTGTCGGACTAATATTGATTTATCGATGTTACAACAGATGTTTCTATATTATACTAACGTAAACTACCACCTTTGAGAGATAAATTAATTTAACAACGTTGTTTACTATCATTGACATGACGATAGACAAGCATTGACATCATATCCATGTATCAAAATTGTTACTAATCTAAAAAATTGTTTTACTATAAGTGAATCAAAGTTTTCAATAATTTAAATAAATAATTAATGTTAATTAATGTTATCATTTTATTTAACTTTTTCAATACCGAATTATTTTTTAAATTAAAAATTTGACTTTTGTAAGTGGACTGGTAAATTGATTTCAATAACTAATACAGAAATGACAAAAAATAACTTTTTGGTTTGTTAACTTTATTTTATAATGTTTTTTACTTAAAATATTTACATGCTGTATACAAAATTAAAACTATTATTTCTTTGTATTAGTTAAAAATATCTTGTTTCGAAGCAACCTTGGTAGCGAAAGGATTCATATAGTAAGTAAAATTTTATTAATTTTTAAATCTTAGGTTAAAAACGTAATGTATTTTTTTACAGATATTCACGATTATCTATTTCTCAGTTGCAGTTTCTTGCACAATTGCAAATTTTTTATTAAAAATATTTTATTTCTGTATTTTGAATTTGACCAATAATCGCACTTAAATTTATAGTTATTTTCATTTGAAAACTCTTGGGAAAAACTAATGAAAACGATCATGAACAATTACTTTAAAAATGTATTTAGATGTCAATCCTTTGAATTTAATCAGGAAGTCGGAGTCTTAAAAACTTTGCAACTTGATAGTTTGTGATAGTAACTGCACGAGTTAATTACCTTTATTAAAATCAACGAAAAATAATAAATTTTATTTTCTAATTTTAAGAAGTTTGAATTTAGTAATTTAAATATTCAGTTTCCTAAATAATTTTAAACGTTAAATGCTTTTATTTGGAATAATAAAAATGATTTCGAATACAATACTTTAGTGATAGATCTACAAAAACGCTGAATACAGTTTAATAACCAATGAAATTGTATTCAGCCTTCGCAACAAATATACATTTATCATTTATACCAGAGGTTATTTTTATTACAGTTGCATACATGTGTGTGCAATTAATTATCAAAGTAACAAAAATTTGTGATTATAATTTAATCATGATCAATGATTTTGACATCTACATTTGATTGAAAAGAAATTCAAATGAATAATGAGAATAATTAACCGAGCGAACTGAAAGAATACAACAAAAATGTATATGCCTATACCCTAGTAGAAATCGTTTCTGGGGCCCATATAGATTTGCTCACTTTGCATATTGAGTTAATGTTAGGCCAATATGAGAATATGAAACTGTAATGCCTTACCCATATGGTACCTAGACATTTTTTCTTGTGAAGCCTGGCTGGGGCTAATATAGGCAATTTAAACACCCATGTTTTCATAAAATCATGGTAAAACTTAGGTATTTTTGCAAAAAAATTGTTAGTAAAATAATTTTTTAATTTAAAATTAAATTAAAATTAATTTATTTTCAAAAATTCTGTAAATAAAAAATATTTTAGTTATTTAAGGTTAAGCTTCTTAAATGATAAGACACCAAATTATATTAAATTTTTTTTAACATTTTAAAAATCTATTTTTTTAAAATTATATTGTAAATAATAAAAAAATATTGTTTAAGAAAAAATTGTTTTTGAAAATTAATTAACACGTGATACGCATATTTCATCCGTATAATACCTTCATTATTACTGTGAAAATTATTATGTGAACAAAATCTTTTACCCATATTGGGCCTTTATTTTGTTCATCATTGGGCTAACTTAGGCAAGGCATTATATACACTTTTATATAGGTTTCATGAAAAATTCATATTGGGCCCATATGGTGCCAATAAAAAACCCCACTTTCAAGGTTTTTTGGGCATGCCTAGACATTTCTAACTTTTACCCATTGCATAACAACTGGCCCACAAGCATGATATATTTTACATGTTTATAAATCTTACTTTAACGGTTGTCAAAAAACATACAGAACTACAAAGACAAATTTTATGAATTATCATAGATAATTATAAAGAAATACATAAATATTTAATTCAAAATTTATATAAATGATTTTAAGACTATAGGTTGAAATAATAGATTTACAAATAATATTTTATAAAATAAAATTTTTTATGTCATTGTGATATTGTTGTGAAATCGATGTTACATTATTGTAATACTACCATTCAGTCATAGTTTGATCTTTCTGAGAAGGAAACAGTTAATCACATGTGATACATTTGTGATTCACATGTGACACTATTGTTATATCACAGTAATTTTCTTGGTCGACTGCGAGAATATCTTTAAATAAAGCAATTAAAATAACGTATGGGGAATTTATCATACCAAAATCATAAAAATTGTATTTATATTTTTTAACACTGTTTAACTCTTTTATACATTATTTTATAATTGTAGTATCCTCACCTAATGCAAAAGATACCAATAAATATAATTTAAAACATAGTATAATATATACTTTATTAAAATTTGAAATATGTATTTATCAAGAATACAAAGTCATTTTATATTCAATGAGACTGTTTAATTAAATAAGCCAAACTCTTTACTTCCACTTTGGTAATTGTAAGTTCAAATCTTACTTCACTACTCTAAATTAAATACAACTTTGGACAAACTTGGAATACAAAAACAAAATGATTTACGTATAATTTTATACGTGAATTTAAGTTGAATGATGTTATCCTAGATTTATATTTTATAATTAAATTTAAATTATAATAAATGGACTTACTTGTAATTTCAGCTACACAAACGGGATCCTCACCATCCCACTTTCCATCATTTTTGCACACTTTTGAATAAGACCCTTTGAGTTGAAATCCTCTGCGGCACCTGAAATAACATCTTGCTCCTTCTGGATAATCCAACGCACTAGAAGTAAACCCTGGACATCTCACCTTTGAAAACACAAATACATATATTATTGAGTTTTATTTTAATCTAACATGTTGTTAAGCAATAAAGTGCAACTTTATTAAATTTTTCATAAAAAAGAAATGAAAAAAACACGCATTTAATTTTGTAAGTTAAACTTATGAGTTCTACTTTGTGACTTAGTAACAGAAATATTACCATTTTATTAACCTTGATTTAGTTTTAAATGTCAAAAGTGAAGTTTGTAAAATGATTTTAAGATTATTAATTTACAATCTCGTGCAAAAAACATATTTGTATCAAGTACTATTTTAGAATAGTAAAACTGAAATAATAATAAACCTAATAAGTTTTCATATCTTACCTACGTTTTGCATCTGAAAACTATGTAAAAATATGTATTTTGTAGTTTATAATAAAAAAATTCAATTAAACTAATAATTTATATATATGTATATACATTTTTAAATTGGAATAACCTTAAGAAAAATGATACTTAAAATTGAAACCAAATAAAATGTAATTTTGAGAAGCTGATCAATATTTAATATATACATGGAAAACTACTGAACAATTTTATGTTGAAAATAACTTGGTTCGATTCTCCAATACAGTATCAAGTTAATAAGTAATAAACCATTGCTAACATCTATTTATACCGAAAATTATACATGTAACTTAAGACGAATAATTTCACGTGTTCATTATACCAGGTGCAAGTGAAAACATTGCCAGTCAACGAAAACCAATACACTATTCAGTGGCACGTATAATTTATACGCATGTTCAGAAACTAATTACGAATTATCAAAACGACATACCTCGGCATAGAGCGGCGGTTTCATGACACATCTTGAGTTCCGCGGGACGCAACTTCTCCCGTCGGAAGCTAACACTAAATTACTGTTGCTGCAGTCACAATAGTAACTTCCGACTGTGTTGACACAATCGCCATTTTCACATCCACCGTTGTGGTTTAGACACTCATTAAGATCGTGGCACTGAGTGTCGTTTCTAAAAAATATATCAACATTTTGTTTCTTTTTTTTTCTTTTAGAGAAAGGCTGGTGATTGAAGGTTATAAAGTGAAATTTATTCTTTCAAAAAATAACACAGAAAGTGTTTAATAAAAAACGTTTAAAGTTCAATAAATTATTTTATATCCACATTTGCTCTAATACGGTGTTACATTATTTTTTTGGAAAAAGCAAACTAAATGAAATCCAAAATTGTTTGCACTGAAAATAATGAACCGTTAAAATAGCAAACATGATTGCTATACCAGCAAAGTTTACAGTTTACATTATTGGTGTAATAGTTATGTCTGCTATTCTTACAGTTTATTATTTTCAGTACATAGAATTGTTTATTTTTCTCAGTTAAACTTTATGAAAGTACAATTATCATATTGATATTTTTTATTGTAAAATTAAGATTTTAATAAAATGATGAATAGTAAGCTTCTGAAATACGAACCTCGGATTTATTCTGTACCCTATTCGGCATGAACAGAAGTACGATCCAATAGTATTGATACAGTCTTGTATACAGCCTCCATTGTTCCACTCACATTCGTTGATATCTTGTAAGAAAAAAAAAAAATTTTTCAACAGAAATGAAACTCTAACTACAACAAGAATAGCAAGTGAAAAACGTATGGGTAAATTAATTACTTTAATTTTTTTTTATTTTAATGGTGATTTCAAAAGCAATATTCATACAGAATATATGTTATTTTTGGCTTGATAAATTTTAAGATTGTAATTATTATTTTAAGCACTTGTAGAAATACAAAAATTAATATGAAAAAAATTCTAGTAACAAAAATAATTTTGAAAATAGTTTCAAGAAAATAATCATAAACTTCATAAATACAATTTAAAACTGGATTGAGTGATGTTTATTGACAACATATATTCATTTGTATACTCAGTTATTGATGGTTGCTAATAATTGTGAAATATAATTAATTATAACTTGCATTAAAACTCATTGATTCGAATAAAAATTTTTTAATCAAATAATTCACTTGTCATGTGAACTAACGATCAAGTGTCATACAATTAACATCATCTTGTATTATTAATAAATATTTGCAAAGCTATATCCCAATAAACTAATAAAACAGTAAATCGAAATTATCAATTCAATGAAATAAGGAATGAATATTGTTCATATAATATTATCAATTCAATGAAAAATTTAGATGAAATCTTTAGAATATAGTTTAAAAAAACTGATAGTACCTATACAATTATTGCCTTGCCTTCGAAAACCATCGGCACAACTACAATAGTAAGATCCAGGTGTATTTATGCACAGTCCTTTGCAATCTGTTCCCAGAGCACATTCATCGATATCTACAAGAATGGTAAAATAATTACAATTTTCATCAAAATTTAATAAAAAATAAGAAATTTTATTCTTATTAAGTCTTTATAAAGGCAATAATTTTATTTTTCGCATTCGTTGATATCTGTAATAAGATTAAACATCATATTACAGAGAAAAATTATACTTTGACATTCATAGAAATATTACAAACATTTTATAATTTGAATTTTAAAAAATATTCAGTATCAAAAAATGAGGATTAAAAATGTGTTCAATGTCATATTATTTTTAGATAATTATAAAATATCATATAGTATGTAGTTTTGTTTTAAATTGTTTCACGCTTTTATAATATGAAGCAAAATACTGTTGTTTGCGATCATTTACTATTTGCATATTCATAACAATTCTAAACGCGGTCGTTTGCGGTTCTGATAAACAGCTTTAATGTTGCATAAAGCAAATTACTCTGTAGGTCAGGCATACATAACTATTGTTTATAGAGGACTCAGTAAGAAAAACTTTTGGCTAAGCGTTAAATAGGGTGTCCGAAAAGTATAGAAACTGTGAAATATCTCGAAAGATACACATCTGATGAAAAATCTTTAAATAGACGTGTCAATTTTTTTAAGAGCTACCCGTTGATATCAAACAAGACCCCCTACAACCACTTTTAGAAGTGGGGGTGATAGTAATGAAATTTTAAATAGAAATTCGTATTTTTCATTGAAGGTTTGGATTTTCCAAAAAATTTTATATATAATTGACGCAGAATGTAAGTAATTTTTACGGCAGATAGCGTTGCTAATGTAGAGAATAATCATGGGTTATAAATGTTCAAAATGGAAATAACTTGAAAAATACACATCAGATTGAAAAAATAAAAATAGATGTGTCAAATATTTTTAATGGCTCATCTAATGCCACCTATCTTGACCTCTATTTCTCTCCAGTCTCCTGGAAGTGGAAAGAAAGGTAGATTCAAAAGGGTCAAGGGAGGTGCCGTTGGATAGACAATCAAAAAATATTTCAAAAGTTTATTTTTCTTTTTTCGATCTGATGTATATTTTTCGAGTTATTCCTTTTTTAAAGATTTTTAATTTATAGTTATTCTTTGCGATAGCAGCGCTATCTATCACAAAAATTACTTAAATACTGGGTCAAACATTTGTAAAATTTTCTGGAAAATGCGAATCTGCAATAAAAATCTGTCGTGGGGGAAGAGGGAGAGTAATTCGGAGATAATTCAAAAGTCATTAAGTGGTCATTCAGTGATCATTCACACGGAAAAAAAAGATACATCAAAATTATGGAAAAATTACATAATTTTTATGTTTCTTTTTTTCTTTGTAGTGGTTATTGAAAAATCATTAAGCGATTATTTAGGGTTCATTGAAGTCATTTAAGGGTCATTCAGACATTATTCAAGACTTTTTAAGGTATTTTACGGCTTATTCAAAAATAATTCAGAAATCATTTAAGAACCATTAAGTTTAAAATGATATTAGTTGTGATTAAAGAACTTACTTAAGTTTTCTGAAAATAATTCAAGAGCCTTTCAAGAGCCTTTTCAAGGTTCTAATGGTTTACTAATGTATCTTTCAGAGATTAATCAAAGGTCATTCATAGGTCATTCATAGGTCTTTCATTTGTCATTCAAAAGTCATTGAGTGGGCATTATTCAAGAGTCTTATAGTTCATTTTAAGGAATTCAAGGATTATTACAAAATTTTATTAAGATATTTGAAGGCCATTTAAATGTCATGAAGGTGTTGTAATGAGGTCATTCAGGGATTATTTTGGTGTTCAAAATCTTCTAGAGTTTATTTAAGAAATTTTAAAATCATTAAAGGATTTTTAGAATTCATTTAGAATTTTTTGAAAGGTTATTTGAAATCATTCAAGCAGCATATAATTAAACAAATTGTTCAGCTTCAAAGATTTATCTTAAATATATAACAAAAGATATCGTTCGATATCTGATGGGCCAAATCCAAGATTTGCAGTTAATATTTTACATACTGTTTTATACTGGTTATTAATATTTAAAATTTTGTACCTACCAATGCACGAGGCATTCTTGTTTTGGAATCCTTTTCTGCAGGAGCACACCACAACTCCATTAGAGTCGTCACATAGTTGCTCACAGCCTCCATTATCATGCGAACAAGAGTTTATCGAAACACAAGTGTCATTTATAAGTGAGTGTGATGGGGGACATTCACAACGGAATGATCCTTCCTCGTTAACACAAGAAAACAGACATCCGCCATTGTTCGTTTCGCATTCATTAATATCAAAACAGTCTTTCGAATTTGATCCCAAATGAAATCCACTTCCGCACTGACAAACGAAGGTGCCTTCAATATTGACACATATGTCAGTACAACCTCCATTTTCAAGTTTACATTCGTCAATATCAACGCACGTCTTCTCGTCACCGGAAATTTCAAAGCCTTTGGGGCAAGAACAGAAGTAACTCCCCACAGTGTTGTTGCATAAACAATGATGTTGTGAATCTATGTTATTTTCCAACTCTTCACACTCGTTAACGTCTTCACAAGTTTGTCCATCAGAATTAAGTTTGAAGCCTAAAATAAAATCTTAGATTTTAGTTCATTTCTATTTAAACAAACACAAATACAAATAATAGAATTGGAAATATATTTCAAAATATATTCACTTAAATTCTTCAAATACAACAAATAGAAATTTTAATGCTATAGATAAAGATTTTTCAAACGGCATTTATAAAAATACAGGTTATGCCTGAGTGAGCAAATTAGAAGAATATGTTGACAGTATAAAATATTAATTTAAATATTTTTTTAAATAAAATTTATGAATGTAAAATAATAATTAGTGGATGAGAAACGAGAATGGTAACTTAAAGATTTTGACTGATCTCTTTATCGTAGTTACTATTCTGTCAATCAGTAATCAATTAATCCCGCTATACACTTGCATCCAAGATAGAAAAAGAAGTCTAATTGGCAGCTCGGACTAGCCATTGCAGCAATACCCGGTGTAGGAGTCGCAATCACTACAAATTAAAATAATTGCCAGCAGATTCCAATCATCAACCATCTACATTAAATGCGATCTTACAAGAGGTGAACGTGGTGAAACCTTGGCTTCGAAGAAGTCATTGAAGAACATTTTATCCACATTACCTCATCATAAACTTAACTTCACTTTCGAGTTTGTATCGATTTCCTGAAGATATTTTACCAAGTTCCACTGATTTATGTATTGGTCTTTTTGTATTATGATCCTCGTTAGATGATCGTTATTAGTAAGAGTGTCTTCTTTTTTTTACATTCTTAGAACTTGAATTTCATTAAGAGGGATGAAATGGAAAACGCATTATATGTATTCTTCAAATTTGCTCACTTGATTTAAAACATTTTGAAGATTAGTTTTATCAAATTGTATTACAAACCTGTAGGACAGTCACACTCAGCTTGCTTTGTAGTGGTATTAAAATAGCAGTGATGGGAACAGTTTCCATTGTTGATGTCACACAAATTAATACTGTGACACATTAGCTTATCTTCAGACAACTGGTAACCTTCCAAACAAGAACAATGAAAACTTCCTACAGTATTAGTGCAAATTTGCAAACATGATCCATTCTCTGACAGGCATTCGTCAATATCATCGCACTCCTGCTTGTTGAGTTTTGATATTTCAAAACCAGATGAACATTCACAAGAAGTGGTTGTGTTATTTATTTGCTTGCAAATTTGAGCGCAACCTCCGTTGTTAGAAGAACAAGAGTTTTCAATAACACAGTAAAAATCATCGACCAATGACATTCCTTCTGGACATAAACAATAAACGGTACCTGTAAAAAAACTAGGTTATATTTTAGATGGCAAAAATACATTGAAGATGTACTAATATAAATCATTTAAACATTTTATTAATAAAGATTCTTCCGTTCTTTTAGTGTAGCAGCTGATTAAAAAAGAAAGTTATATCATAGGTTAGATGTAAAAAAATATTAGTGCACACAAGCAAACCTCACATCAATAAGGATTGATCACTTTTTATAACAAAGAGTGTTAATTATGAATACAAATATTTTGGGTTCTTCAGAATATTAAGTATATATTCCAAATGAAATGACCGCGCTAGATTGGTAAAGCGGTAACGCTTTCACCTAACATTCGGAAGTAGCGAGTTTAATTCTCGCTGCCGGTCACTTTGTCAAGGTTTTCGAGGTTCTCTTGGCAAATCCACGCAAATGCGAAAGTGATTCTACTCAAAATTCAAACTACGACCCGTACTATTCTGAACCTTACCCAGGAGTATATAAACATAAATAAATAGATTAATTTTAAAATTACGTTATCATTTTCATCATAGTATAAGCAAAATAATGGTATTTTACTTGACTAATGAATACAGCAGAGGCTTTTCCCATCGAGTGAGAAAGCCTCTGCTACGTCCAAGAGTTGAGTAAATTTCTTTTCCTTACGAGAGTGGGAAAAGTAATTACTTTTAAGGAAAAACATATATTATATATAATTGTTTAATTTAAATTTTCACATCTCCAGTCCGAAAGTATCGACTTTCGTTCTTCATATTTAAATTAAATTATTTTATTAACTACAAAGGAAAAATTCCTAAATCTGGGGGACTTGTCCATCCACTTAATCTAAATGAAAATTTATAAAGGATAACGGCTCAAAACATATCAGTATTCATTACATACCATTTTCATAATTACAGAAATGAGTGCAGCCTCCGTTGTCTACCAAACAATCGTTAATTTCTACACAAGTTTTTCCATCGAATTCCAAAAGAAAATGCGAATCCGGGCATGCACATTCTACGCCTCCTTCAGAACGGGGCGCACAATAATGAGTACAGTTACCATTATTTGTCATGCACTCGTTTATAGCCTCACACGTTTTATTGTCTCCCGATAATACGTAGCCAACTGGACAACATTTTTGACCAGTTAAATTTTCGTCACAAATCGAGCAATTATGTCCCTTTTCACAGTCATTCATGGCGATGCAAGTTTTGTTGTCTGAATCGATTTTCATATTATCCGGGCAAATGCACATGTAGCTTCCTTCCAAGTTTTTGCATCCGTGCGTACAAGGATCTAACGCACACTCATCAATATCTTGACAAGACTTTTTGTCGTCCATGAGTTCGAACCCTGGAAAACACAGGCACTCGAAGCTTCCGACTGTATTGCGACAACCTCCGACACACGGTGAATCTAAAGCGCACTCGTCGATATCTTCACAAGTATAGTTGTCAAGTTTAAGGTTAAATCCATTCGGACATTCTGTTATTTTTATGCAAGTCGTTCCGTTAGTTGCTAACTTATACCCTTCGTTACAAATGCATGCATTATTTATTTCTTCGCTGCATCTATAAGAACAAATCATTTCTTTACAAGAATCAATTTCAATACACACTGAAAATTCATTCAGGTAAATTTAAGCTGAATTTCAAGTTAAATCTTTGACCGACCTGAAATTCTCATTAGATTCACCTGACAGTCAGGTTGCATCAACCAGGCGCTAAAATCATGAGCTGGTTATATTTACCAAAATTAAAGTTTAGATTAACCCTTAAGCAGGCGCGCTTTTTTCCTATCACGTTTCTGTTATAACAAGGGATATGTGACTTTCTTTGTCATTGGCGCTTGTCAGACACCACACACCTTCTTAAGAGTTAATCTGATTTTTCAGATTAACATTTAACTTCAACCTGATATTTTAAATCAGATTAACCAATAAACAAGTTTGAAATTTTTTTTATAAAATTATGATAAAATATAATTTAATATATAATTTAATATATATAATATAATTATGATATATTGCGTTACAATATTCAGGCTGAATTAACCTAATTTCTCAAGTTAAAGAGTATAACTTTAACCTGACATATCTAGTTGGATTAACTTGATTTTTTAAGTTAAAGATAGAATGTAACCTGAAATTTCCAATTAAATTAACCAGAACAAAATTACCGCAACCTGACTGAATTACTAAATTTGACATCTTTTTTTTTGAAAGTACATAACTAAAACCTTTATCAATTCAGATTGTTTAATACTTTATTGTTGTGGTTCATAGAAAATAAAATATTTAAACATAAAGAACATTAGTTCCAAATAATATTACTCATAATTATCATATAAATTTGAAATTTGTTATAAAATTTGAATAACGGTGCTATTTTAACTCATTATCGCCCGAGTTAACTTTGGAGACGCCATTTTGTTTACATAACAAAATTTCAAACCGTGTAAATTTTACGTTGTAGTGACAACATTTTATGCACGTTTAGTTGAGAAATCAGCTTAATATCTTTATTATTTTGATCAGAAAAAACAAATTTTTTCAGTTAGGAATTCGATTGAGGACACTTCAATCTATAAAATCACTACTTTCATATTGATATTTTTTTTGTTATGTTATTGAAAATTGAACTCAAAGTTGAACAAAAAAATTTTAACTCGAGCGTCAATGGGTTAACTAAACTCTATACTGTCCATGTTTTATTTAAAAAACAAACCCTCATTACGGCACGATATTTTACAAAACAAAAAATTGTTTTTTGTATTTCACTGTAGTTTTGTTAGTTTTTTGTATTTCACTGTAGTTTTTCATCAATTGCAGCAAAATTAGCCTGGCTCTGAACAAAAATTTAAGGAACACCCTAATTCATATACATGAAACGTTAAACACAATAATGTGAAATTATAACCTATGATGTCGCATAATGTCGCATTCTGTAAAGCGGTAGGTTATATCGTACCGTCAATATTTAAATGAAATTTTACATCTATGTTTCTTTTGAATACTTTTCTATTTAGTAAAATTGTAATGGTGTGTCAATTTTAATATTCTTCCATAAGTTTTACAATTACTTAATAAGTATATCAAAACTTATATACTGGTGTTGTATTTTAATCAGATTTAGTAAATTAAATGCATAAAAACATAATAAAAATGTTTTAAAACTACGAACATTTCTTACAGTGTAGCTAACTTAAAACAGTTAGCTCAATTCATAATTTATTTTTAAAATTAAAATTAATCGATGAATTTCAAAACAAAATATCACATTGGCGTATAAATTATGTAATCTTAACATGATCCAGCACCCATGGTGCATAATATAGTATTTTATCACGTTAACTTTGAAGTCTGTTTTACACCCTCATTTAAACAAGCAAAATAATGTTCTACTCTTGCAAAGAAGAAATATCGTGTTATACTCCCATATCAATATTTATTCAGTACCTAGCCCATTGATATGCATTTATTAATGTTTTTGGAGTATCTCGACAAAATTATTCAAAAAAAGAGGACCGAAAATCTAAATTTGACGTTATTTTTCATATTTGAACGATCCTTAGCCGATTTTTATGATGACTTATATGTTTTTGTATTAACAAGACTAAAAGTGGGACAGAGATTCTGAATTCGATATTAATTCTTACTTTAGACGATTCTAAATTAGTTTTTATATTTGTATTAATATTTTTTATTATTTAATTTTTATTTGAGAAAATCCTGAGTAGTAAATCTATATCACTTTGAAAACAAGCTTGGAGCACAAAATACCCGTGACGAGCTACATAAGTTTCAGTACTTGAAGGCGGAAGTCCGCTCGCTGGTTTTGATATTGAGTTTATTTGTTTAAAATGAATGCTAACTGAGATGTTTTGTAAAGTAGAATTGACGGGATAATTCTTGCTTACATGATGTCAAACGACTCTATACAAGAATAAAGTGCCTACCTTAAGTCATAATCCGTTTGGTTAATCTCACCTGAAACGTCAGATTGAACGAAACTTTTAATCTAAAAAATAAGATTAATTCAACCAGCCATTTTTGGTAAACAGAATCAGATTCATGATTTTAGCATCTAGTTGACACAACCTAACAGTCAGATTGATTTGACCAAAGTTTCAGGTCGTTAAAGGATTTAACATGAAATTCAACTTATATTTACCTGAGTGTGTTTTCAGTGCAAGTTACATTATCGTCGTTTGTTGGACAAGCGCAATAAAACGAACCATTTGTATTAACACAACCCGAAAAACAATCATGTAAGCCTTCTAAACATTCATCTAAATCTTCACATGTCTTTCCATCTTCTTGAAGTGTGTAACCTTTAGGACATGTACAATGATGTGTATTACCTGTAAAAAAAACTGTTTTACTTTATATTGCCAAAAGTAAAAAAGAGTTAAACAAAATTTCAGATAGTAATTGCAAGTTTACCGGATTTGAACAAAATATTATAAAATAATCAAATAAATTTTTGTATAAAAAAATTGTCTTTTTTATTCGACAAACGGAAAAAAATGGTGACAATTTGAAAAACATGAAAAGCATGAAATTTAAAAAAATCGTTTAAAAAGTTTGAGAAATATTATTATTTAAATTTCAAAAGAGAACAAATATAATCTCTTCGGGCTTCTAGCATTAAAAACAAATTAACTTATTGCAGAAATAATGTATAAAATGTTTATCGCATAACCATAAAATATGAAATCTTAACAAAATATGTCAATTTTGGTTTAATTAAAGTTTTTATACGTTTAGGAGATCGCTTAGTTGAAGCTAAAAACTTAAAATCCAATTTGACGAATACAATATGACCGGTCAAACATGTAAAAAATTGTTAAATTTGGTCATTATAAGTTTTTGATGGGGTAGGTTTCAATTTCCTGATTTTTTCATTTGTTAATTCTAAAATTTCAAATTCTGATTTTCAGTTGTTCACTTTACAACTGATAGAAAAAAAGCCAGACATTAGCTTTGTAGTACGAAACGTCATTATTTTGATTTTAAAAATGGGTTTATTTTCGTTATTTTTTTTTTAATATTGATGTTTGTTTTGCCCACTAGTAGTTGAGGAAAAGAGCAAGCGATTGGCAAAGAAATTGAACCCAATGGATATTAGTATCACATTGGCAAAACAAAACCGATTAAATTTGGTCAAACCTGGTATTTATAGTCAAACTTAATAACTAATAAATCTAATAATTTTTTTATTTTATTTAAAATCAAGCCACATAAGCTGATATATATTGTGATTATTTCAATAAATTTATGTTTAACTTTACAAGATTCTGTTTACGTGATTTATATATCAAAAAAAACAAACAAACATAAATCATTTTGCGAGCTAACAGTGAAATAATATCAAAAGGCAGTCATCCACAACAAAGTAGAGATGCGTAGTCTAAAAAAAATTAAATTAATGAAACATGATTTAAAACACGAGGTTATAAATCATTTAGGAAACATGGAACAGGTCTTTAAATTTGTCAGCAAAAAGTTAGTTTTTCAATTATCGTATTTATCTGCGAATGTTTACATATTATTTAATAGATTAAAAAAATATTACAAATATTTAGTAAAACAATTTTTGCTTCACATGCTGGTACTGCTATGTGAATATGCAAATGATTCTTTAACTTATTATAATATGCTTTGGACATCCAGAAGCATCATCAAAGGTAGCGTACAGAAATGTGAAATCTAGTATGTACAGATGGAACAATTCAAGTAATTAAAAAATTATTCATTTATGAAGTAATAAAAAATATTTTAAATTGAAATTATTATGTCATTTATATTACAAAAAATGAAAATTATTTTTAATGTAAATTATTTTAAATGAAAATATTTATTCCTAATTTATGTAGCTATTTTATATTTTTAATCAAATTAATTATTTTCATAAAAGTCAGCATTCATTAAAGGAACCGACTCTTCTGAAAATGTTATGTTATACAGTGAAGAATTGATAAAATTATTCGAGGAAATAGAGGATACTGAAAAATTTGACATATTTGACGACGGGACATTTCGAGTTATGCCAAATATAAAAAATGCTTCTGAAATGCTGACAATAATGATAGTTTACAAATGTCAAGTTAATATAAACTACACTATATTATCAATTTATTTTTTAATTATAAAGCTAATAATCTAAATAGCTAACAATATTAGTATAAAAAATGATATTTCTAGCGATTTCCAGTTGCATTTTCTTTAAAATGTCAAACTGCACACAATCTGCCTATGATGCTGTTTTCAATTTTTTTAAGGAAAATGTAGCAAAAAATTTAAATTTTGGTTCAATGACTTCGGATTTTGAGTTTGCTATGTCTAATGCGGGTTCCGAACAAAATAACTGAAACATAATAACTGAGTTCAATTTTTATTATCATTTCATGAAATATATGTTATATTATTTATAATAAGTATAATAGATCAGTTATATATAAAATTCATAATATTAGTATTTCATTAACGTTACAAATACTTCATAATAATATAGCAAAATAAATAAAGTTTTAATACACATTAAATAAATAATATTAAGGGAACAATATACATATAATACACAATTAAATTGCATCTGGTGCATTCACATTAACTATATTATTGAGATAAATCAAAATGTCTTTCTTTTTATATTTAAAGACAACATTCTTCAATTGAGTACGTTTATCGTGTACGCACTTTTTCTTTGCTGGTGGTTCATTACCTGCATCGAGTTTAAGTAAAGCTGTTTCTGCAGATTGCTGTTCTTGTATAATTTTTTCAAGAAAAACAAAAAAATTGGAATGTAAACAAGACAATACATAATTTAATTTTTTTAATAAATTATCGCCACAAAAGAGGCAACGACCAATTTCAAATTGATGATTAATTAATTAAAATGTAGTGAAAATATACTTAGTTTGACACATAAAATTGGAAATCAGTTATTATATCTTCCAGTTATTTTGTCTTCAGTTATTTCATTAGGGTTCCGTCTAATGCAGCAAACAAGTTTTTCCGGATATTAGCTTGCACAAGTGTTTTTTCTACTTTTGTCAAGTACTTTATTACACAATTAAATATTAGACTTCTGATTTCATTCATTGAATTGAACTCATTTTTATGTTTGTCAACCTTTTTAAGGGATTACTGAGTTCTAATGGAAGCATTGAATGGTGAAAAGAAAACTGAATTTTGTTAAATACTTTTTACTTTGTATCTGAATTAGTTTTTTTTATTTTCTACGTACCGAAAAAAAACTACATCAGTTACAGAGTCAAAAGTGTTCAATGAAAATTATTTTTCTTTTCACCATGCGATTCTTCCATTATCATAAAACAGCTTACTTAGTTTTATTATAACCGATTCATTAACAAAGAATGTTTATTTAAAAATACACTAACTCCGTGACTGAACCGAATCCCTCAAAACATTACGATACAATTTTTCATGCATTATATTTATATTTTAAAAAAGCAGTAATTATTCTAAACTAAATATATTATAATGTTGATAAATATATAGACTATAATACGCTATATTTTATTTTTGTTAAAATTAATTTATTATTATAAAAAAAGTTTTTTTTTAATTATTTCTTGTAAGTTTTGAAATAGTTACTTTTTATAAGAAGACTTTAAAGTACATTCATTATGTAGATATAGAGGGCAGCATTAGAGGACCAACAACGAAATAAAATAAATATATAAAATTCATTTAATTGAAATTTTAGGCAATTTATAAAAAAGTATTTAAAACCTCTATCGCTTATTCATGTATATCGCTTTCAAACATTGAGACTACCTTAGTTAAAATCTCATTTGGCCAAAAATACATTTAAAAATGAAATTTTATTCTAATAAATGTATACACATTTTTATAATTTTAAATAAAAAACTGGTTATATATCTGAATTCACATCAGAATATTGATTTTAAAAGAATTGAATCTGATTAGATATGTGAATATGACATTTTTTAGACTTAAGGAGATTTTGCGGTTTTTAAGGAGAAAACTGTAGATTTTGGCCTAAATGAAACTAATTTTATAATATTCTGCAAATTAAATATTTATCACAATTTTGAAAAATTAGATTTATTGTTTAGAGTTCTTTTATATCTCAACATATTAAATTAAATTAAAATCAAACAATTTTAATTTTTACTTTTAGAATTCTAATCAGAACAATACATTGAACGTTGACAAGGAAAACTGTACTCCAAGCACACAAAATAATGATAAATTACAAAAGAAAGAAAAAGAAGTTATTCAAAGAACTATGACTTTAGCTTTATTGTATCCTGACGATATTTCAGGTGCTTTCCAATTTATAAGGAAAAAAATACCCCGATGATTTGGAAGGAAAGTTTAACAAGTTTTTTAAATATTTCAATAATTTTTAGATGAAGAAATGGAAACCCAAAGGATTAAAACAAATAATCAAATTGAGTCATGTCATGCAAAATTAAGAATGTATTTAACAAAGTCTTCTAGTTTAACGAACTTTGTTGGTAAATATAATTTTTGAATGCTTTCATAAACAATTTTCAAAATTAGATACAAATTATTCTAGATGAAACTGTTCTATTAATACTGCTAGAAAAAAATCAATATTTATATTAAAAAAATTTTAAAAAATGTTAATTTTATTTATATCAAAAATATATGTAGTAAGTAAATGAAAAATTATTCATTAATAAAAAAATGAATTTTTTTCTTTGCAATTATTAAAAGGTTGTAGAAGAGTGCCATTAAAATTTCGTTTTGTTAGAAAATGTTGTGATAACAGGGTCATCGCAGACAGAAGAAACGATAATAAAAAATGAAAAACTTTAAACATTATGGAATCAATTTAAAGACAAGGGATTAAATTCTTTACAATTATTAACCAGTGCAGCCATTTTGATTGGTCCATACAGAAAACAACTTAAAAGCACACAAATTAATATTCAGTCTAGATTTTACCATACAAATCATAAATATTGAAAAATTGTTATAATCGTCGTTAATTCAGTATTGCCGTTATATATAAATTTAAAAAATTAGCAAACAGGGTTTATCTTCCTTTCTTTGTACACAATATTTGATTTTTAATTGTATACAATAATAATAAGTTATAATATTCATGCTTCAACATTGATAAAGCTGGCAAGCTGAAATAGTTAAAATTGATTTTTTTTTTTTTTTTTTTGAATTTTTATTTAAGTTGGGAAATTAAACTGATCAGAAATAATAAATATACAAAATGTTGACTCAGTCGAAAAGTTGAACTAGTCGGGATTGAAAAATGGTTAAATTTGTACCATAGTCAGGAACCTAGAAAAATCGGAATGTCATATTGGCCATATTTTACATCAGTCGGGAAGTTAAAACAGTCAGAAAATTAGAACGGTCGAGATTTTGAAACCTATCATTTAAACGTCAAACGTTTTTCTTTTGTTACCTTCAAATACAATTTGCATTGACACAAAGCAATCATATGTTTTGAAAGTAAAAATTTCATGATTGTTCTAATATTATACACGAGATCTCAAATTAATAAACCTCAATTATTGTAGATTAAAGAATGTTTCTAATGTATTGTTATACTAATGCAAATTGTACTCAAAATTATTTACACCTTTATAATTGTTTATACAGTTGTTAGGTCTACTTAGTATTTTACAGTTTATGTGCATGTTATTTTATTACAAAGCGTAACAGTAATTTTAAATATATTTGTATAATTATTTATTTATTAATAAAAATACTACCCATCATTACTACAAGAATTTAAAAACTTATTTGAGTAAATTTTCAGCAACAATATTCGTTACAGACTTTCACTTTACAGATTTTCAATTTACAAATTTGTATTTAATTAACAATTTTACCTGCAAAATTAACTCAGAAAAAACCTTACAAATATCACAGCATCATCGTTCCAATCAAAATTAAATTTAAAATAATAATTCAGCTCAGTAAATCTCTGAACATAATCCAAATTTCCAATAAATGTTTTTCCGTAAATTATGTTTACAGTTTAAAACAGAAAATTGTTGTTACCCAATGTATGTAATAATTGAAAGTATCAATGCAGCATTGAAGCTGTGATTTATATTACCAAAATCATGACACATTGTCGACAGGATATTGTATATTTATTCGTTTCTGCAATTCGAAATTCAGATGGGCGGAATCAAGTCCGACGCGCTTCGCAGACTCACGTGACCGATTCGTCGGTAGCTTTTGCAATGCAAATAACGGCGACATTTCCAACCGAGGACACGCGGAAATTGTTGGCTCCGTGTCGCATCTGGCCACGAAAAGCGTTATACATGCAGCAGACAAGGTGCAACTGCAATAAAATGCACTTGCGCCATCTATAACTTGAAACCCCTTAAACTTTACGCGTAATTACCTTAAAATGTCAATTTATTAACTGTAGACACACTTTTAATTGGGCTCAAAATAAACTTTTAACAATATTTTTTACTAATTAAAAAATTACACTATTTACACTATTTTTATTTACACAAAGTTTAACTAGATACATCAATTTCAGCGACTATTTGTTGTTAAATATTTCAATGAAAATTAATAATTAATTGCTTTCTGAATTTGTCAGCTGTAATTTGTTAATAAAGGGCCACTTAGATGAAATAAAATTGCACATTCGTAATTAGTAAAAACGTCGAGTTTTTCATTAAATCCGTATAAACATTTGTTCTGTGTTCATAATCATATCGACAATTTATTTCAAATGATGAAGAGTGCGGACAAAATTGGCCCAAATAATTTCAGCAGCAATTGCATAATTATTCGAAATTTGTATGTGGAATTAAAAGTACACCAAGTGTGAAAAAATGTCATAATAGACGCGTAACAGGCTGATGTTGTTAACAATAAAAAAGAGTTTATTGCAACAGTGAAAGGTCATAAATAAATTGTTATAATTGGATAACGTTGGCAAAATTAATTGCACTTTTATTTGCTTTGTAAATGTAATTGGTGCAAAGTGCAAAAATTAATTGCATTTTATTTGTTATTCAAGAGGGCATAATCCTCGTTTTTTTTAAAGTTAAATCTAAATCATTAGCTGTGCTGCATTTACGAATGTAAACTGTAACTGTTGTGTATAAAGGTGTCATTATGTAAATTTCTAATATCTTTTTTGGTTGTATGCAAATGATTTTTCGTTTTCAAGGCAAAAGCTAAATTAGTCGACAAAATGCATACAACATTTTTGCCCGCTGCAACAAAACTTACAGATTTTTAGGAGCAAATTATTAGTGCATTCGTAATGCAAATGCACCATTATAAACTGCACCGGCAGAAAAATAACAAAAACAATACTTTACATGCACGCGTTTAATATTTATATGCTGTTCGCCGGCTTCATTTTCTTTTCCGGATTCAATCATATCCGCATTTTCATGCAAATATAACTCATACGGTTATACCAAGAGACAAATAAACGTGCTTACACAAACAGCCAAAAACAACGTACATTGATAATTTAGAATTGCATTTCAAGTACGTAATTTTTTATTTAACCAACAAGTTACTTTTGTTATTTTAAATTGTAAAAAGTTGAGGTTATTTATTCCAAGTGTAATAATAGGTAAAATTATTATTTCACAAATAACAAAATAATGTTAAGAATTGCACGTGCAGTAAATTTTGTTATTGAAAAAATGTACAATAATGTTAAAATATTATGTCAGTATTGATATTATTGCAAAATTGACATTCAACGACAATTTTTATAAATAATTGTTAATTGAATGTACATTAAAGAGCAAAATGCAATTTAAATTGCAATATATATACTGAAAAATTATGTCTAATTTTTGTATTGAAAAGTAATATATTAATCAACAGATGTAAACTCTCACCTGTGTACAAATTGTCATCAGAAATTTTTACTTTTGGCTTTTAATTTATCGTTTATTAACTCTATATGATTTAAATGCAACTCTGAAAATTCATGTAAATACAGTGTACACTTCTGTTTTAATAGACACCCGTAATGGAATGCTGCAATTTATCAGGATAAATTTTCGAAATGCAAATTAACAGAGAGCACGCTCGAATTCCAACTGCTTATTTGCATGCGTGTCATCTTTTGTTTATCTTTGCGTATATTTGATAATGCACTGGATGCATTTCATATTGCCACTTTATAAGAACGGTTAGATTATTATTAATACAACATTATATCAATTAGATTACATAAATTTAGATTTTAATCAGGCAGTGAAAATATTGGTTATTTATCAAACAAATGTTTTCTAATGGATTTTTGAACATGTTTGTTCTTGTTAAATAACTTTTGTTCAATTTTTTTACTAATTTTTTTCAGCTCAATGAACTGAAATGAAATTTAATTTATTCTATTCTTTTATTTTCGGGACAAAATTTATTGGAATGTCCAAGTTTTGGGTTTGTAATTAAATGACCGTGACTTTAATTATCAATTAAAAAGTAATGAAAATAGTGGTAACTGGATTCAACAGTGACGATGTGTCTTGTCCACCATTTTCTCGAGTCAATTGGCCGATCTAATGTGCATTTCTCTAATTATACATGCAAACGAATTTCAGCATCACCGGTAACGTCAATTCTGAAAACCACTTTTGCAGGGCGCGCATTCTTTGGTAAACCTCAAATTATCAAGTGTACATTAAAATGTGTTCGACGTAAGGACAAAGAGCATAATTCGTCCACAAGATTATGCGAATGTAAATCGAATATTGCTAAACTATTATTACCGCAAAATGATTCATTATATCATGAAACAATTGTGTAGTTGAAATTTCAAATAAATATTCATTTAACTCTGAGAACAAAAAATTAAAACAAGATTTCATATCTTGTAAAAAAATCAATTGAAATGTTACTTTATAATTGAATATAAGAGAAAACAAATAAAGAATTCAAGTGAATATTTTAAAAATAATATTTTACAATTCTTAATCATCCCAGCGATTTCAATTTCAAATCTTCAAGTGTCTGCACGATTTACATATGTCAGTGTACATACGTTCAGTAATTCTTCTTTCTATCTTTTTTCTATCTCTATATACATAAATTTGCGTGCACTGAAAAAAAACAGTATATAGTTTTTTTCACTGCATTTTCATATATATATATATACATATATATAAGTAGTTCTCTATTTCCATAATTCACCATGCATTTTCGTTTGTAAATAAAATTACTCGACTATGTTGTTAGCTAACAATGATTTCATCCTGAAAAAATTATATTTTTTTAGAAAGCAGATTTAGCAGTGGGTTCAATGACCATCAATTATGCTCGCGAAAGTGTCATCGACTTTACCAAACCCTTTATGAATTTGGGTATTTCTATATTATTTAAGGTAAGAATCATACACAAATTATTTTACTTATATGGGTTGTTCCAGAATTATCTACCAATTTGAGCTCAACAAATTTTAAAACGTAATGTATATTTACTTAACTTGTGGATAAAGTAGGCACTTCTTCCACGAGCGAAGCGAGTGAAAAAAAATTTTATACACAAAGTTTAAAAAGAATTAAAAACCTAAGTGTATTAGAGTGGCCGTTAAAAGTGCGAAAGTGAATTTTCTTTGCTCTCTGGGCAAAAACTGGTGTAAAATGATGAAAAAATGAACTATGCTAAATTTGAGCACATTCCAAATGAAATACAGCATGCCACCAATGGTTTGAAATTTAAAAAAAAAAATATAAGGTTAATTAAAAAAAAAACTTTTATCCAGTTTCAATTACAATTTAATCTTGTATATATATTTTTTTATGTTTTTGGGGTTGTTGAATTCGTATCTGAAAACAAAAAATCAAATTGACAATTGACAACTGTCAGTATGTTGTCAACATATTAAAAAGAGCTTAATTTTCTAAATTATACATGGGGCATTTTTTATGAGTGTTTCATTTGAAAATTAAAAATGCTTGAAATAATTTTTTCGGAAACCACATCGAAAATAAGGAGAAACGTACTTTTTTTTTAGTTTTTTATACGAAATTACTGAAATATGGTTTTTTGAAGTTCGGCGTTCGCGCGCGATTTCGCGGTAGCTGCAACTCTTAAAAGCGATTTTCTCAATAACTATCAGTCATAAAAAAATTACTGGTTCAGTTTTGAAAGATTTTTTTTTTGAACTTTTAAAATATGAAACTTAAAATTTCCCAAGCGGAAAAAACAGTCTGGATATAGTCTGGATTCAGTCTGGGTCACAATAATATCCAGACTAATGCCAGATAATATTTAGTTTTGTACCAGGCTGAATCCTGACAGTATTCAGCCTGTATAGAGTAGATAAAATCTGGATGCAGTCTGAATATAATCTGGGTATAATTGGAATACAGTCTGGATATAGTGTGACCCAGACTAGACCCAGACTGAATTCAGACTATTTGCCAGACTTAACCCAGATTGTTTTTTTTCCGCTCGGGTTGCTTAAATAATTAGAAGTTAGTTGAAAATCGAAATTAAATAAAAAAAAACTTGATTTTTGCAAAGATCGATTTTTTATTTGTTAACAATTTTCGAGTGATCTACTATACATTTCAGCGCGCAGAGAAACTTGTTCTCTAATCAAAATTGTCAATAAAAAACATTTATTACAATTAATTTTGTACAAAAAAAGCAAATCAAAAAATTTCACTTCTTTGTCCGACCAAATTTTCTGACATTAACATTGGTCATTTGCCATTTTAAGACAGATCAAAACATTGGGCAAAAATAAACTGAGAACAAAACTATTTTAAAGATATGATTTAATTATCAGTTATCAGTACGCAAATTTTATGTAAAATATTGAATTTGTTATAAAAAAATATAATTAATTTATATTTGTATTATAATAATTATTGTTAAACAATCTTTATTAACAACATATTTTTTTCAGTTTTATTCAAATAGATAGTGTTTATAACATTTAATACTGCATGTTATCACATGCCACGGTGATAACAAGTTACGTTTTTACTATAAACATTAATAAAATTATAAATTTTAATATTGAGATAATTGAAATTCCACAAAATAAATATAATGCAAATGTTGATTTTTTGTTGTTATTATATTCAATAAATATATATAATCAAAAAAAATATAATCAATAACACGGCGATTACAACTAGGCCGGCAGATTTTATCTCTTTGAACTTTATTGTATAAAACTTATTTATAAAACAATTATAAAAAAAACTTTTTTTAGTCCATTTGTATACGAAACTACCTTTGTATTTGATTTTCTAAAATATATTACATTATAGCTGTAATTGTCGTTCAAAATTGTTCTTCAATTTTCGTTCATTATTCACATAAATTTATATAAAATATATATAATATATAAACAGTTATTATAATTATTTTAAAATAATGAAAATGTATACTTTAATAGTAATTAAACAGTATAATTGATTTTAAATTTGTTTTTAAAATGTAACAACAATATAAAAAACCTGCGGACATCGAATTGGTAGATAATTCTGGAACAACCCATATAGTCTTTATTGTTTTATGTATTTATTATTTAATGTAATTTAAACTAATTAAAAAGAAACAAAATCTTTCCTAGTGCGAAAAGTAGCATCACTTCAGACTGAAAATCACTTTCTTATTTAGTTTAATAACACTCTCTAAAGTGAAATTAAACGTGAAGGTCTCTATAAAACTGAACTCGATTTTTAAAGCGCAATTAGCCCCCCCCCCCCCTCTTTCTTTTCTTGTTTGACCCCCAATGGCAACCAAGATAATCGCTCAGCAAAAAGTCTCAGTTTGTATAATTTCTATTCATTATCGGTGCAATTTTATTAAGGCAGCTTGATTGCCTTAAGATGGTCATTACTTCACAGTAAAAAAAATAAATTCTTGTTATCGAATAATTTCGTGCATTTTTCACCCAACATTATATCAGCGTCAAAAGCGTTGATGCTGACGGGCATAACCGCGGTAATTGGCCACTCGGAAATAATTATGCCAATTAATTATTGCCATCAAAGTGTCGCGTCTCACGATATTGGCCGTCGCATTAATGCAATTTCTCAGTCGACGACAACCGATTTTAACACAGACAGTGAAAACTCCCTTGCACTAATTAACGAAAGAAAATTTTTTCAGGTGCCAACGAGTCACCCGGCCAGGCTGTTTTCCTTCATGAATCCGCTGGCCATTGAAATTTGGCTGTACGTGTTGGCAGCTTACATTCTGGTGTCACTGACAATCTTCGTCGTCGCACGGTTCAGCCCCTACGAGTGGAACAATCCACATCCCTGCCACCCTGGACCGGAAATTGTGCACAATAATTTTTCTTTGTCCAACAGCTTTTGGTTCACCATTGGAACGCTCATGCAACAAGGCAGTGACCTTAATCCCAAGGTGAATTTGTTTTTTGTGTTTTGATATTAATTGGGTAAAAGTTGATCAAAAATTGATTACAAGTTGATTGAAAATTTCATAAAAATGTTATCAATTTATTATCGATCAAAATCATGCTCAAAACTAGATCTAAAACTGATAAAAAAATTGCTATAAATTATTTATATCTTAATTTTAAATAAAAAAAAATTCTTTTATTTAATATAACGATAGGATTACCTTAAATTTCATATTTAAGAGAGAATTTGATCAAAAAGAGACTTCATTTTGAATTCATAATGTTTTCATTTAAAGTTATCAAAAGTCTGTTTTGCAAAGTTGCCACATTTATGCTAAAACACGAAGCAGCATTAAATAAATAATTGATTCAGATCTTTGAAACAGAAGCAAATTAAAATTTAAATGTAAATTTGTGGTTGTACAACTGGATTTGCTTAATTAGTAAATACTTGTAATGTTTTTCTTGAAAAGAAATATATATTTTGTATTAAGTTGCAGGGAAATGACAATAAAATTTCGTTTTTCCTGCAATTACAAACTTAGAGCGGAACATATTTAGAAATGTACAAAGCATCTCTTTGATAGCATCTTTACAACAACTTGAGTAACTTTCAATATTCATTGAAAGTTTCATGAAGAAAATTTTAACTTACAAGTACCTTGGAATGCATTGAGTAAGATAAAATTTAATTGTTCAATCAAATTTGAAAACTAAAAAATGATTATAAGTTATGAATTAGACTGGGAAAAAAATTTTTATCGGAACCAAATATCTGGAAATAATCGCTCATTCAAGTGAAAATTAAATAAAACTCGCAATTATATTACTGGTTCGTTAATTACAATGAAAGAAGAACAAAAAAAGAACATTCGTCATTAATACTTCACTTTCGCTGCAATAAAGCCGCAGCTTTTTGCCACAAAAGCTTAATATAATTCAAAGTGGCAGGATCTGTTTCAATTACAAATCCTTGTATGAACTATGCACAAAAGAAACAAAAATTCGTTCGTATTTAATACGAACCGCGGAGGCAATAAATTTTTTATTAATTGCCGCGAGCCAACCGGGGAAATATTTGTTAGCCAGGCTTAATAACCGAACATTTAATCTATCTTTTCTTTGACTTTGTATTTTTATTTTGTAATGTGAGCTAACAATATTTGCTGCAGAACAAAAAATTATTTTACTTATTTTTAAATGTTGTTTTTTAAAAAAACGATTTGTTATCTTAATAAAATAATACTAAATACATTTTATATTTATGTGTTAAACATTAATTTATAAAAGTTATTTATCAAACTTTTCTCGGGTATTAAATAGCTCTATGTATGTCAACATTTTAGGAAACACAATACTAATAAAAGTTTGCTTTCACTTTCGTAGGCCGCAAGCACGCGTATTGTGAGCGGCATTTGGTGGTTTTTCACCCTCATCATCATCGCCTCGTACACTGCCAATTTAGCTGCATTTTTGACAGTCGAAAGAATGATAACGCCGATCGAAAATGCGGAAGACTTAGCTAGTCAAACAGATATTTCTTACGGTACTTTAGATAGCGGAAGTACAATGACTTTTTTTAGGGTAAGTGAATTTTCGTTAATTTCATTTTTATCATTAATAATTATATAAATGAAGAAAAAACTGTTTTCATTCATGTTAACAAACTAATTCTTAATATTTTGCTAAGAATGAAAATGTATATTGAAATGATTTTGTAGGATTCAATGATTGAAACATACAAAAAAATGTGGAGGTTTATGGAAAATAAAAAGCCGCCTGCATTCGTGCCAACTTACGAGGAAGGCATCCAAAGGGTTCTCGACGGAGATTATGCATTTCTTATGGAATCCACGATGCTCGATTATATAGTTGAACGAGATTGTAATCTCACACAAATAGGAGGTCTACTGGATAACAAAGGATATGGAATCGCTACACCTATGGGTACATTTTCTTTAACAATTTTTTAACAACATTGCTTTCTTAATTTCTCATTATCATTTGGAATTAATAGTATTAATTTTTCAGTTAAATATAATCTGTGAAATAATGAACTCCAGCAAATATAAGGAAAAACTGTTTTTTGACTGTCTTCTTAAATTTCAGTCAACTGATGATGACTTTTGAATAATTAATAAAAAGAAAAATAATACTGTCAGACGCAGTGTTTAATTACTTTTCAAAGCAAATTTTCATAGTTGGTTTTTTTCTCTTCTCAGGATCACCTTGGCGAGACAAAATATCTTTGGCAATCCTGGAGTTACAAGAAAAAGGAGAAATTCAAATTCTTTATAACAAGTGGTGGAAAAGCCCTGGAGATACGTGTAAGAGAAACGACAAAGGAAAAGAAAATAAAGCAAACGCTTTGGGGGTAGACAACATAGGTAAATATTTATCTTGAGTGAAGGCGTTCCTTTCATAAAATAATTTCATAAACGTGAAGGTTAATTAACGAACAAAATGTTTTCATTGAGCAACATAAATTAGGATTCTGCTGTAGACAGTTCTGATCAATACTTTATTTATTTATTTATTTTTTAATTGTTTAACTGTCTAATATAAATTCAAATTCTGCTAAAGACAGAATTCAATTTTAAGACAGTTTTGACTAAGTGTTTCCAATAAATTTTCTTCGTTTTTTCTTAAAAGCTATTATTTTAATTGATATTCTAGAACTGTCCGTTAATGCTGTTCTCAAATTAACCATCGTTTTTTCCGCTAACTTTTATCTTCTCAACATCGATGGTCTCTTGAAAATGTTACATCTACCAGGGCATTAATGCAGTACTTAAAAAGTACTTGGCTACACAAAAAGTAATTTTAGGAATCTACCTCTTGTATTTGAAATTCTGACTTGTCTCAATGATACTTGAAATTTTATCATTTTAAACGTAACTTATTACATAAAATGATATAAAATATAATGTCTTTCCCTTAACACTACTTATATTCAAAAAACTAAATTAATTTGTCTTAACGTTTATTTACTTAATTAAATTCACAGAATTATATATAAATTTTTGCCTGAATAATTGACATAATTGATCAAACTTGATTCAATCAAAATAGTTGAATCAGGCTGAGCAGCATATCGACTAAAATTGTGCATGATCCAAAGCGAGCAGATATGAAGCTCCGAGAGAGAGTTGCTGCGGTCAAGACACGCCAGCGCATTGTCATGAATGTAAAACAGGCCGGCGTGAATTGCCAAGCGTGCAACCAAGTTCGCCATCTTAACGCACTATATTATCATTTATTGCATCCTGCAGAATTGACGAAAATGTCGTTTAGCATTGCCGTCAAAATATGGCTTTCATTATCGGCGTTTATTAGAATTGCATCGGCTCCCATTCAATCCAATTAACTAACTGGGTGTCATCAAATTAAGGGCCATTTACATTCCTCGCAGAATTGTAAATGATCATTGGACTTTCAATAATAAATCGGAACCTGACATTCATTCACTTGCATTAAAAATGATTTGCGAACTTAATATATGTATGCAGCCTAAAAAAATATGATCATTCATATTTCAATTAGTTTAATTTAATTTGCTCATACAGCCTAAAAAATGTGATCATTTATATATGTTATAATAATTTACGTATTTCCTGTTATTAAAAAGTTAACTTGTGTATCCATGTTGATTTACATGATACATCCAATTATAATATATAATCAGCAAAGATAAAGCATTGCATTTATCTTGGTTTAACAGCACACTATGACTATAAATTCTATTAACATCTGCTAATAACCTAATGCTTTCCATTCGAGGTTTACCTTTACCAAATCGAGAAACGTAGTCAAAGATAATATCTAATTATCTGCGTGAAATCAGTTGCAAATATTTGCTTTTTAACTTGAAATACGTAGCATTTCAGTGAATAATGTTATTCTCAAAATGTCTAAAGCAATAATTATAATATAAATTACGAGAAACGACTGAATTACAGCATTTTCCATTCATTTTAAATACAAACTCCTCGTTACATGCCATCAATCTAGTTTTATAGCAAAACACACCACAACAACAACATTGACCTAGATTTCTAATATCATTTTCTAGGCATTTGATTCCAACCAAGTATCAGTTTTATGTATTTCGGACTTTACAAAAGCTTTTGCTACACTAGGTCATGATTTTATTATCAGAGGACACAATTTTATTTTTTAAATACATAATTTTTGTAAATGAAAATTAATTTTTTTTCTCATTTTTTGCAAATCTGAAGAGCTGAAAAAAGTGTAATGAATTTCTAGAAAACAATTTTTTTAATTTAAATTAAAGTTATATTTTAAGTAAAATTGAATTTAAGCTGACATTTAATTTAAAAATAAATAGCTTTAAATTTGCAATGATTAATTTGGACAACATTTTTAGGAGGTGTATTTGTTGTTCTTCTGTGCGGCTTGGCCTTTGCTGTACTGATTGCAATTTTCGAATTTTGCTACAATTCCAAAAAGCACACGATTTCTGAGCGCGTAAGTAAATCAATCGTAACATTAATTATTGCTTTTTGATAATTACATTTTATATCTATTTTTAATATGAATGAGAATGTTCACAAATAAATTAGATGTTTTATATTTTCTGTCAATAAAAAAATACTTTCATTAGTTTTAAATTTTATCAAGTTTATCATCAGAATTAAACAAACGTATTTCAACCGGGTTCGTATAATATATGAGTGTCTCACAAATATTACAGAGACACATTTTCTGAAAACATTTCATTTGAGCATTCATCGCACGTACTAAAAACTGATAAAGTCATCTTTTTTTTCATAGGGTATGCATAATGAATGCTGAAGAATAATACTTAAAATTTTTCTAGAAACTAGTTTGCTTATTCTGAAATGTGTTTTCAATTTTAATTATTATTACCAAGCGAACCGAGAGGAATTAGAATAATTTTATCAAACTTTTAAAATTACACACATTTATTACACAGACGTATATTTTAATAGACGTAAAAAACTAATATTAACTCTTTCAATACCGAATTATTTTCTAGGTTGAAAATTCCATTTTTTTACATAAATTCAACAATTACTTAGTATTAATAACACAAAAATGATAAAAAACGATTTTTCAGTTTTTTGTCTATATTTCATAACATTTCATATTATGGACAATGAGAATATTTACAGATGCTATATAAAGCCTATTTTCACCTAAATAAGTAGTAAAAATTAAAGCAATTATTATTACTTTCATTTAAGAACAAAAATTCACAAAATAAATATATTGCTTTAAAGCAACACAGGAAATGCTTTTGTTTGTTTGTTTTTGTTTTTTTTTTTTTTTTTTTAACTTTAACAAATTTTGAAGCTACGACTTTGAAAATAAACAATTTGTAAACTTACTATTTACAAAACGAGTTAAATTTTAATTGTAAAAACTAGACAATTTTTTTGAAATTATGGAGTTTTGCATGAAAGAATTTTAGAAAAATTTTAAATTAAAAAAATAATGACAAGAATTTGTACCAAAAAATCAGTAGTTTTCATAATCATTTACTTACAAGTGTTGACAATTTTTTCGTCGTTTTAGCTGACATATAGATAAAAATAAAAACAATTATAAATTGATAAGGTTTCATTTAAAAAAAATTAATATACATTTTAATTTTAAACTTTTTTTAAACATTTTTTAATTAACAAATCTCTCTTGTCAAATCCCGTGATTGAAGTTCAGTATTGTGTGTAAATAACACATTTTATCAACATAATTTACCACTTTGATTGAACAGTTTTCCACACTGTTCACATGTATAAGGTTTTTCTCCAGTATGAGTTTGCATATGTATTTTTAAATGCGAACTTTCCTTAAAAGATTTTTCGCACTTGTGAGACATTTTACTATATGAATCCGTAAATATCTTGTCAAATGAAAGTTGTAAGCAAAACATTTTTCATAATATTAATAATTTTAAGGGAAATTAAAAGTATGAATTACAAAATATTGTGCTAAATTATTTTTTCGAGCAAAAAGTTTGAAGCAACGTTCACATTTGAAAATGTTCTCTTTAGTGTGAACTACAAGATGACTCTTTAATCTCGAATCATATATTATATAACTTGTTGCAATATTTACATTGATGAGTCATTTTGTTATTCCTAATAATTTAACTTTAATCTTGTGAAAATGTTGTACACATGTATTTTAAAAACTGATATATAGAAGTATGGATGTATAAATGAGTATCTGTGAGAAAAAATTTTTTGTGATTATTATTAATAGTAATTTACATATTTAAATATTAGAAATATATCTTTTAAAATTTGACAGTAAAATTAATTTTAGGACAGACAATGTTTGCAATTAAGCATTGTGTATACATCATAAAGTTCATTTCCAATTAAACAATTTCATCCAGATATCAAAAATATAATCTAGTTCCATTTATACTCACGTTGGATCAAAATATAAAAGTAAATGAATTAATGAATAATTTGCATCTGACGAACAAATTTAAATGTGTCTGAGATCTAAGGTCATTTTAATTAATTCCAAAATAAATAATTGGAAAATAATTCAAATAATTCATTACGGTAGTTCTAGTGGAATTTCATTTTCTTACGAATTACCTGAAAATAGACACACAAGTTATTAAAGTATGCATGTATATGCTTACGAAGTTTTAATTATTTCCTCTTGTTAGTATTAAAGATATTGTTATTTGAACTTAGATTACTTTATGTGTGCGAGAAAGGGCAAACAATGAAATTCCATATATTTTTCTTATTAATTCCTTTAATATATTTATTCTAAAAAATCAAAGAAATTAATAACAAAATTATTATGATCGACTCTTTTATTATAAAAATATTTTTAACTAAAGTTATTAATCTTCATATATTTTTGTGTAGATAAATACTTTATTACAATCTTCTGTTTTATCTAAATAAAATTAGATATAATATGTATTTTTCTTATACATTTTTGATAATCTCTAAAAATAATAAAAACCATTTTAACACATTATACTTCTATATAATTTTAATTTTTTTATTAACTCAAAATAAATATAATTTAACTCAAAATTGACTTCATAATCAACAGCAAAAAGTAACATTTTGAATTAACCCATTTTTTGTCATTGATACGTTTATGCATCATAACAAACATTTTTCATTGATTCAAATCTTTTGAAAATAAACGATATAATAATTGATATAAATCATATTTATAATTATATGAACAAATACTAGAATAGTTGAATAATTCAATTTCGCAAAAGTTAAATACGAAAAATATACTTTGATTCAAAATTAGCCTTTCTACACTGTAAATCAGTTGCTGCGAAATTTAACAACATATTGTTAATTTAGATGTTGTAGAGTTTGAGGTTATGTAGAACATATACCTTTGTAATACTCAATATGAATTTTTATTGTATTTGTAAGGCCTTAGTTAAAAATAAGTATGTTACGTTTCGAAATATTTTATTTCCTCATCAGACTAGAATCATAATGTTTAATATAAATAATAATAAAAATAAAATAAAGTATAATGTATATATATGTTAAACACTTACATTTCATCATAACTGAATAATAATTAAAAAATTGTGTATTTAATATTTTCAAACTTAAATTTAACACAATTTGCAATTGGTAAATTAAGTTTGAAACATATAATCTTATTAATGTATGTAATCATTTTGAACATGTGTTAATACTTATAAATGTATGTGAAGTGTGTCGGATAAGATTTAAAATTTAAATTGTAGTTATCTTTGTGTACAAGAGTATAGTTGTTTTCTGTTCATAAAGTTTGGCGCTAAAATCTTACATAGTTTGAATCAAAGAATATGTGCATATATAGAGTTAAGTTTATTTATATCAGATTTCATATTTATTGTACTTTTTCATGTTTCTTTATATACAACATTTCAGATATAAGTCTTTTTTGTTCAGAGTTTTCTGTATCTAAAATTTGAAATCTATCAAAATTAAAAGAGTGAGATGGATTTTCTCGTATATGTCTACTTAATACTCTATCATTTTTGTTGTCTATGTCTTTCTGATGTTCAGACAACTATGTATTTACTTGTATCAAATTTACGTTTATTATCAATATTTTCAGTACTAACGCCTTACAAATACAATAAAAATTCATATTGAGTATTACAAAGGTATATGTTCTACATAACCTCAAACTCTACAACATCTAAATAAAAAAATAGTTCCTATTTGAAATTTCAAACCAAATTAGTTTTTTTTATTAAGTTATTTATTTATTTTTTAAATTTAATTTAAAATAAATTGAACATGAATAACAAATTATGATAATTTACCCAAAATTGGCCTTAAAGTACCTTAAAAATAGTGCAAAAGAGAGACTTGTTTATCTGACATAACTGAGTCGTTTATGAAAAAAAATTTGTTACAAAATTTTACAATAAATGAATCAATGATGTAGCAGCATGGAGAGCTCGTTTATTACAAACAAATAGTTGATTTGTTAAAACGTGTCACACATTTAGTGCATACATCCCAGTCGTTTTTAACATACGACTCAATCATTTATTACAAACGATTGATAATTTGCATTCCAAACGTGTTAAACAAATGAATGACGTGCATATACTAATAAATTAATATTTAATAGATAAAATTCTGGATTAACCCAACGTAAATGGTTAAATTTAAAAATTATAATTATAAGCCTATTTCTATCTGGTCTACAGAAATTGTTATTATTGCCCGATTTGACTAAAAATTTAACTGAGTCATTTTTTCAGTGTTTTAAATAAGATTTTGGGTTGCCAGCAACAAAATTCCAACTTTGCCAAAATAATGACCACTCTAATATGCATAGTATCTCCGTCATTTCTGTATTAAGTTAAATATTTAAAGAATTCGAGTCAAATATATATGCCAAAACCTCCACATCCTTGAAAAACACATCTAATTTTAAAATGAGGGTCATTTTTGTGATAAGTATCTACATGTTTTATAAAAGAATTGTTATAAAATATAATTCTAACACGAGAATACCATTTTTAAAGCTTAACTAACTGATTAACATAATTAAGTTAGGTTAAACTACTGGAGACACTTTGAGATACTTATAATAAGTCCCTAAATATGTCTCACCTTAAAAGATATATTTATTTTTGCAGTCAAGTTACTAGCAAAATTGAATTGATCATTTTCAGCCAAGAAGAATTATTCTACCCTAAATTGAACATAAGCAATATTCTTGAAAATCAAATTTATAGCATTCAAAGTTATTATAGTATATAATAATAAGTCTTAGAAATAATTAACATAATTTTAATTAAATATTCATAAAACTGATATTATGAATTAAACAAATCTTAAAAACGCTTATTTTTGTCACAACCTCAATACAATCTTTTTTGTAAAATATATGTACATGAAAAATAGCGTTTTTGATTCTGCAAAAACAGATTGGAATGTTTTTACAACCCAAATTTGTGGGATAAAAAGGACTATTGTTTATGTGGACGTTGCAGTATATTATTTTTTTCAGATTAATAAATTCATTAAGAATAAATTAAATATTAAATGAAAAGAATTCTTATCTGGAGTATATAAAAAAATGCTTCTATATTTAAGAAAAAGAAGCTTGTAATTTTATAATAACATTAGACTAGTGATAAGCATGTTTCTGATCAATTAACAGAGAATTACTAGATGCAATCGGTTCAATTTGTATTGAGTGATTTACAAGTCTAGGTTTTGCCCTGTAGTTAGAGTAGTGAAGTGCTCGCAAAAGAAAGTACTTATTGGCAATTGTGTGCGCATCCCATCCTCTCGCTTCGTTCCGTCTAAAAATACGTGCAAACGCAGTCGAATCAGTGTCGCCTGTATTATAATAATTATCGCACGTGAGTGTAAGTTGTACCCCTCCTGCGGAGTTATGAATTGCTAGGAATTCCCTACCGTACAGCACGGCCAGCACTCAATTCAGTTCGTGTGTTCACTTTTATTCGCGCAATTGCAGCTGGTCTCGTCGTCTGCAAAAAATTTCGTAGTCTCTAAAAATATTTCACATTTAATTTTATATTCATATTAAACTATTATTTTATTATTCAGGTGATATCTTAGCTTTTTTTTAAATTGTCTTAATAAAGAGTAATATTTTTTTATCTAATAAAAATAATAACAAAACAAAATATAAATC
>JABFPM010000109.1:0-39902 GCA_022817325.1 Idris sp. 1 HC-2018
TAAAAAAATGTACTAAGGAAAGGACTCAATGCTTATAATATAAAATTTAAATTATCATTTATGATGATTTTTTGCCTGTTTAAAATATTATACTAATTTTTCTTATATTATAAAATGATTCAAACCAGTGATTTTCATTTATAACTACTTCATCGTTTAATTCTCAAGAAAAAATTTAAAAATGATTTCAAAATATATATGATACTATAATTATTACAAGAATTTCCTAACTGAATTAAGTATAGATATTTAATATATAAATATAATCAACTAACGTCTGTTTTGACAAAATTAAATTCAATCAAAATTAGTAAAAAACGTGAATGAAAATTTACAGTATAACGATATTTTTATTATTTAATAAATTGAATAATATTTTATAATAAATTTCAAGTCAAATTTTGAGATTTAAAAATAAAAATTAATTTATAATTTTTTTTCATAATTTTAAGTTATTAATTTTATAAGGCCAAATGTTAATTTAGGTCAAATATTTCATTAGACTAAGTGTCTGAATACCAAAATTTTTAATGAAAATCGCATTTTATTGAAGTGCTGAGATTCATAATTTATCATTGGATAAATCTTGAGACGGGTAATTTATTCTGCTGATATTTTACATTTTCTTTACTAATTTTGTTAATTTTGTTAAATTTGAATTTCAAACGTTTATTTCTAAATAATTGTGAATGATTAGTGAAATTTTTGCATACTTTTTTTTCGTACTTAAAATGAAATTAAGATTTATCATGAATATTAAAAGGTTAAGTTTGCTTTTTATAATATGATAAATTTATATTAAAAACATACATTATAAGAAATAAAATATACATAAAAAGTAATTTTATCGTTAGAATTTAGAAAGGGTTCAGTTTAGAGTAATTTTTTTAAAGTTAAATATGAAATCATAATATGGAAATATTAAAATCATAAAATGTCGTGAAAATCTATTGAAAAATAAAATTTATTGCTGTTTTGAAAGTTAGAAAAGTATTTTTTTTGTTTCTGGTGTTAATATTATAATACACATATGAACAAACCCGCAGAAAATTTCATTAAAGCCGCATACAAATCTAAAAAATTGTTATCAGGAACTCATTTTTGAGAATATTTTTTTTATGTTTTTCGGCTTTATAAACGCACAAAAAATGATGTCCAGTAAAAACTTAAGAGTGAAACTTTTAAATATGATATTATATAAGTAAATATGATGTCACAAATAAAATAACATTTTTTGTAGAAATGCTCATGTATACATTCTTTGTTTTAATTATTTGTATCAATATAGTTAAGAATGTTTTTATTTCTATTTATAGCTATAGTTATAAGAAAATTGGAATCAGATAAAAAATTAGTGAAGTTTACTATACAATCTCTTAATCATAATATATTTAATGCACATAATAATTATATGATATGTATGCATGTTTCATTAGCGTTAAAATAAAGAATACAAACAAGCTTTTTAATGAATGTGCAAAAAGTCTTTCTTCTTCAAGTGCTAATGCCTATGTCTTACAATTAAATTTCATTGAATTTTATGATCTATCAATAAAAATAATGTAGATGAAACCTTACCTTGCTTTGTCTGTTAAGCACTAATCAGGTAAGTTGAGCCGTTGTCAAGACAACGTGGTATTCCTCGGCCACGGTCACAACAATAATAAATTGTAAATGCAAAAAATACGCTAGACTACCACTTTACGTGTCCGTAAATGCGAATGCCGTGTGCTTTTAATATGACTATATGCGCGCAAGCAAAAATCGACGCAGCACATTAAATAAAGGTCATCAACAAAAGTACTATAATCGAGCTATAGATAGACTTTAGGTCGACTTTGTTTGCTGTTTTTGTTATATTTTTGTTGCAAAATATGATGTTACTTCTTATCTAAATGAATTATACAAATAAATTGTATTTAAAGCTCGTATAACATTTACACAATATTCACCTAAATATAAGATCCCTTGAAAAAAAAAACGTGTTTGTTGCATGCAAGAGACGTGCAAAGCAATCATGTGCCATAGTTAAGACCTATACATGAATCACGTATACAAAATATGTATAAGTATCTTGCTTAGAACATGCATGATTCATATGTATGTGAGGAAGAGTTTAAGGGTTTTGAGAAATTTGAAAATTCGCGGGCTCTGGAGTCCTTAGATGCCTTATTGGATAAAAGTACTGAGGAGCGGAACAAAAGAGATTAGGCGGACAGTTCTGTCCAGGACGTCATAGTGTTCAGATCACATTATTAATTATAAAGATACTCTTCCCACATGTATGTAACATAAAATGATTATTGCTAAGTATACAGCAAATTTACATGTATGTTTATTAAATTTTTTTTCTTTAAAAATATATTTCAAGCATGATACTTGAAAAATAATGATGCATGATGCTTGTAAAAAAATCATGCATGGACCATGTATGACTTGAAGTGTTTAACTGAGAATCAAACTCGTAACTACGAGATGTTCATATTTCTTTAAATACAATTTAGTTTTTGCACTCTGCACTCAACTTATTCTTTGAACCATTTGCACATTATTCGTAGTAATTTTTATAATCGATACTTTAATACAATAAATTATAATCTTTCATTAACATTTGTTTTTATAAACTTGATTGTGACCTGTTATATTCTCATGTTTAAGCTCCATCACAATAGCATCTTTCATTTTATTGGCATAAAAATCTAATATTTCAGAAACATTTAGAATAATATTGTGGGCATGAGTTTGATTAAATTTGTGATCTGCATACATTATCACAACGAAATTCAACAATTTAGGGCGCATACAATTTACACCGTTTTCTCTTTCAGAAGCAACTGGTTTTGATTCTGGTGTAAGATTATTGTCGTAAAAAAATTGTTCGTTATTAGAACCAGAGTCTTTTAAATTCTGAAAATCAGCTTTGTCTACAGTATCTGTAAGTGAGGAACGATTTGAAGAGCAAGTAGTGTTATGTGTACGGTTAAAATGCTTGCGGTACCCTAACCAGGTGTCGACATTTCTAAAACAGTCTTTTTCAAGACATTTTAAAATGGTGTTTTTGTCGTAATTATGAACAACGTTTAAATATAAAAGTACATTTTTTATAGTACAAAAATGATTTTAACAAAACGAGCAATCGGGCATTTTAATAAGATTATTACTAACTGGATTAAAATTAAATATAAAAAAGGTAATCTTGTTAATATAAAAATATAATAATTTAACTTTTATAAACATATTAAATATGTCACGTTAAAAATTTAATTCGAAAATTATAAATTTAACATTCAACACTGTTTAGATTTAAGCCTTAATTTTAGTTTTTGTTTTGCATAATTTACGAGCGCTAACATTTGTAACAGGCATTTTGTTTGGTGCATCACTTTTATTGCCTGAAAAGCGCGTGACACCATGCGTCTTCGTTGTTTCCGAGTTGTGTCCTTCTCTTAGTCGGGGGGCTAGGTCCCACTCCTTGGTATCCACCTCCACAGGTGAACCAAACGTGGAAGTGGAAAACTGACTTGGGAGAGTCACGGGCAGCGCCCGCACCGGACAGTGGCAACCAGGACTTGATAGCTGCCGGCTGATTTTCTTTGCCTTTCACTGCGCTTACAATTTTTGTTTTTGCCTTGCAGCACGAAGGCACGAGGCATACCAGAGGACGACGTGAACCAGGACTTAGAGATCATCGTAACCCCAAGGTATAATCCCACCCTACTTGGTTGAGCGTCAATTCTTGTTGACGCTTCGCCAAGCCCCTATCCTCAGCCACTGAGGAATACCTTGTTTGGCACAAACAAGACGCGGTCCCTTGAGCCCCCTTCGGGTTGATATGTCCGGCCGAGGCTTCACGCCATCCTCTCGAGTTTTTTTTTGATTAATCGTTTCAGCCGGATTCTACTGAGTAAATTGATTAAATAAGTTAAAAAACCATAACCCCAAATTCCTTACATGTTAATTTTAAGTAAGCGCAAAAATTCTGTATTTGCGAAGAATAATTCGAAATAATTGTACGAAATTTTTATCTTTTTGTTTTACAAAGTTTTGGTTTACAAAGAGTTCAACCGACGATTAATATTGTTTAATTTTGCAAAAAACTACGTTAAAAATTATTAGATTTATAAATATACCAGAGAAGTTTATTATTTGTAATATTTTCTAGATAAAATTTCTCTGTAGCGAATTTGGCCAAAGTTTTGCTCCAAAATATTATTTTCTTATCACTAATGATTTTATCTGTTTTCTATTTTGAGATTGTTTTGAAGTGCTTTTCACGTAGAATTAAAACTCAAACGTTTGTAAAACAATTTAGATTATTTCGCGAATTTACCTACATAGAAGATTATAAAACTAATGTTGTAAACAATTTAATTAACTTATTTTAATTTTCGATGTGTGTTATTATTTTGCGCATGCAGGTTCTTTTTTTTGGTTTAAATTTGTGTGAGATCTCGATTATTCAAAGCCTCTCTTGGTGACTTTTGTATAACTTTTGTATAAATTGTTACATTGCGTGAATAAATTAGCTACTGTTATTTCACACAACTAATTCTCTTTCGATTTATTTGGTTGCCCACTCATTCTTAGTTTAGATTGTTACTAATTTTTTTTGAAATACCCAAATTGCTTTAATTTGTTTAAATAATTGCGTGCTTGCACATACGCATGCAATTTTGCTTTGCTTTGCTTATTAGTTTGTTGCTTGCTTCTCGCTTTGGCATTTTGATGGTGCAATGTACCTTTGCAAAGTTGCCTTAGCTTTTGGTTAAAGGTCTTTACACGCACACACACGCACACACAGAAGGGGCATAGAGAACCAGCTAGTACGGTAAGTGCTGATTTTTCTTGTAGTCTTGTATTGCCTTTATAGAAAGGACCTCAGTCCTTACGCCGCCCCCTTGTTTCGCAATTTACATTCGTGGCGCAGGTCTTACACCCCCGCAAACGCCACCCCCAAGAAAACATACGCTTAACCGCCCAAAAAAAAATGTTAAAACCCTAACATTAGTCATTACTCATCTTTATTAATTGTTACTCGTCGTTACAACAATTTTGCAAAGACATGTCGTTTACTCGTGAAAAACTGTTCGCCGAAACTGCTTCTTTTTTACATCAATTTTATGGAAACACTGACCTTCCGCGCAAAGAAATCTAGACCCTTGTTGACTCTTTTACTTGCTATGTTTCAAATATTTATGTACCTTTTCTAAAAAGCGAGTTCATAAAACAATTTGACTGTTGTGCGTGCAAAGATTTAGATTTGAATTGTATTAATTATATTTTAGATTCTTATTGTATTCCTTTTAAAGACTTCTCATCAGATTACAAAAGACTTGTAATTTTCGACCGTCTTGACATGATTGTACATCCAAAAGAATACAAATAGGATACGAACTTTCGACTTTTGTTGTTAATGACATAGTTCAGGTGAAATCAGAAAATGTGACCGGTCAATTTCTACCTCTAACACAGACTCTATCACTGATGCTAAGTAACGAGAAATTTCTGAATGAAATAAAACTGTATATGACGGATTTGTATGAGGAAAAAGAAGTCATCTCTAACTTAATTCAGGCTGAGTTCTGGCAAAATAGAAGAGTAAGTCATGGGGATAAATTTGTAATACCTTTGATTGCATATCATGACGATGTGGAGACTGGGAACTCATTGGGATCACATTCTGGTACTGGTGCAGTGGGAACTGCTTATGTTTACATACCTTGCCTTCCACCGCAATACGCTTCTCAGCTGAAACATATTTATTCGGTTTTATTGTTCCTCGCATCTGATCACAAAAGATTTGGAAATTATTCGACATTTAAACCTCTCATTGAAGAACTTAATGATCTTTGTGAAAACGGAATATTAATTGAGCATTCAGGGACTATTGAAACTGTATATTTCGAATTAGTTTTAATCACAGGCGATAATCTGGGATTAAATAGTATCTTAGGATTCGTTGAGAACTTTTCGGCAGCAAATTATTGCTGTCGAATCTGCACAATGATCAACGAAAAACTAAAAATGACCTACCAAGAAGATGAAACTTTACTCAGAGTTGTACAAACTTACGAAGCTGATGTTCTTGCAGAGGATCCCAGTGGAACAGGAATTTCTGAAAGAAGCGTTTTTAACCAAGTGACGCATTATCATGCATATTTGAACATTGTCGTTGATGCAATGCATGATATCCTGGAAGGTGTATGCATTTTCACAATGGAAGGAATTTTACGTCATTACATTAAAAATGGTGTATTAAATCTACAGCTAATTAATCGCAGATTGAAACAATTTAACTTTTCAGGAACAGGCGAAAAAAATGAACCACCACCTCTAACATCATTTTCAATAAAAATGTCTGCTGCAGAATGCATGTGCTTCTGTAAATACTTCGGAGTGATTTTTGATGATCTTATATCACAAGACGATGAACATTGGACATTGTACTTGACTCTCAGAAGAATTATGGACATTATTTTTTCTCGCCAACATTTGAAACATCACATCGATCAACTCAAGGTACTTATAGAAGAGCACAACTACTTATATTGTAAGTTGATAGAACCTTTGAAGCCTAAATTGCATTTTTTACTGCATTATGCACGTGTTATCAAAATGTTTGGTCCACCAGTTGGGTACTGGAACATGAAAACTGAGTCCAAGCACAGAGAAGTAAAGAGAGTCACAAATCAATTGGCCGGTTCAATACAAATTGTAAAATCAATCGCAAAAAGTCAGGAATTTAAAATCAATTACGCTTCAAGACACATACAATGTAATAAAGTTGATTATGGCCCAACAGCAGCATACTCTTTGGCAGTGCAAATTCCTCAACAATACTTGGTTTCAGCTCCACAAATGTATACATGGATATCAATCAAAGAAATTAAGTACGAATTAGGATCAGTGATTTTACTGGAAATAAGGGACTGTGATTTGCCGAAATTCGGTTCTATAAAACTTATCTTTGAAAGTAAAGGTTGTATTTTGTTTTCCATGCAACCGTTTGATACAAATTGTTTCAATGATCATTTTTACGCTTATGCAGTTACAGAAAGTAGTCAAACTACTTCTAATTATATTGTTGCTCATGACATGATACCAAATTGTTTTCCTTGTGCATTTATAAAAAAAAAGATGACTTGTTTGTAATGCCTAAGTCACTAATTTAAGAACTAGATATTAAGAAACGATGAACTGAACTCTTAAGCGATAAATGTCCCAATGAAATAAGTAAATACTTACGACGAAATTTGGATTGTTGTTTTTATTATGTCTGTTTATAAGTCGATAGTTATAAACTAATAATTTTATAAAAACGAAAACCAAAGAAATAAAAATATATTTTTGTACTGAAACTATAAATATTGCGTTTTTCATTTAATAGAAAAATCTTCTATAACAATTAGAGATGTATAACAAATGATTTTTAATCATTTCAAATTGAACAACAAAATAAAACTATTATTTAAACTACATTATTCTTGAATTTTCTCTTATTTCAATTGTCCGCAATATACAAGAACGTTATTCATGACTATTTCCATTTGTTGCTGGATGCACGTAGGAAGCGAAAAGAAACTCGCGGTTTTACTATACTTATAATTTATTTTAATTAGCTTACAACGTTCATGTGCGGTGTTCCCCGCTAGCGTGCGGACTCAATACTGGCGGGAAAAGCATAGAAAATTTGGGGGGTAACATCGCAGAGAGGGGACCAAAACAGAGAAAAATAATAAAGAAAAGAGGCAGGCAAAATAAGAAATACAGACAGGAGAAAATAATAGATTAATGAACCGAGCGACAAGTCGCAACAATTATCAATTTTATATTTATAAAAATATAGTCAATAAAATTATTATTTTTAATACTTCAGTAAATTAAGATACTTTTGTTTACATCAATGTATAGTGCTACATAAGATTTGCAGATAAATTTTAATAAATAATTAAATTCTACTAAATTACTAATATAATCTTGAATTAATATAATTGAATCGGATGTAATAACTTGCCAAGTCAACTTAAAGTTGCTCAATGAAATTTTATTATGAAAAAATTTTTTTCTTACCAATACAATCCCTGAATTTACGCTTACTAATCCTACAATTCCATTGACCATAGTGTCAATTGCTACCTGACTTGTTTTACAAGTTTCACGTACATTTATCAAAAATGAAGCTGCATGCCATCGTCGTCGTTTTACGATTTCAACCAATCTTTGATATTCTGCATGTAAACAACAATTTCGATACATTTAGAAGTAACAATTAATTTAATAATAAATTAAATTAAAATTGTATTGTACGAAACATTTTTTATTGTAAACGATAATAATTGAAATGTAAAAAAAATGATCCAATTGAGAATTGAAAATTTATAACTTACGTGGGTCATCGTTAATAATTAAATTTTCGTCTTGTTGTAAATGTTCGTGAATGTTTACATTAACATTTGGATACTTACGATAAACAATGAATTCCATTTCCTAAAAGTAGCTTGACAGTAATTAAATTTACACGCAATTTTAAATAATGGGTCATTCTGATGTATTCGCAAAACATGTTTTAGTAATATCGTAGCAGTTTGCCCAACAAAACTGCACATTTCGCACTTATTACGATCCATCACTGATCTTTCTTTGACAAATTTAGGTTGTGTATCACAACTTTCTTGAATTCAGATTTTGGAAATCTGACAGTAAGATTAGAATTCTTACAATAAGATTAGAAATCTTATAATAAAATTGTTTCAAAAAATTCAGATTAATTATGTAAGACTTGTAACAAAATCTGAAAAATTGTGACAAAATAATCTGAAATTCAGATTTTAGTTTTTACAGTGTGAATCAGACCCTGATTAGGGCCAAATCTGGTTTAATATTAATTTTCTGTTGGCTTCACCCTTACCGCACCCAGATTGGATAACCATGCTTGGGCTCATTTTGACCTAATATTGAATTGCTCATTTTTTAAAATTATCGAAAAAAAAAGACTTTTTTCGAATTTTTGTTTAATTTTGAAGTTCGATTTCTAAGCATAGTTGGGACGAAGAAAGCTTGCCCAGCTCGGGCAACCCTACATGGGCCCACCTTGCCCCAATTATGGCCCAAATTATAATCAACTAATTTCCTATCTGGGTTCATGACGGGTCAAGGATCACATGCCTATACAGAGCTATATGCAGGGCATATATTGGCGTCATATTGGGCACAAATAATTTGCCTAGAAAAATTTTTTATGTACCGAAATCCGGATTTGCCCTCCAAGGCTCTGAATTGGTCCAATATAAGCTTGCCAGTTTATGAGTTAGCCCAGCTAAAACTAAAATAGACCCCAGTTTCATTTCTGGGCATGTCCTCTTTTATTCTTACTAGTGAATTCATATATATTAATATTTTGAATCATAGTTAATAAAAATATATTTTACAGGTACCACTTGGCGCTGATATATATATATAGATAAAGATCAGTGGAGTATTTTATGCGCTACAAAGAAAGAATCTTTATTTGTAAAAGATTTGTTCCACACTGTCTACGGAACACGACGAATGTTAGTCAGAGCTAAAGATTTGACAAGATTGAAATATCCTACTGTCGATAACACTCCAGTAAAGGTCTACACTCCAGAGAAATATAAAGCTCTGGAAAGTAAGTACTGTACTTAAAAAATATGCTAAATCGTTATTCATAATACAAAATATCTCATATTAAATATCACATTTTTTTCCAAATAAGTGCAGTCGAATCTCGGCTTTATCCAAGATTTGTTGTCTTTGTTAGCCACCCAGCAAACCTATTTCAAACTTTATGAGTGTAATATATATTTAAGAAACGTTGTCAAAGTCAATAAAAAATTTAAGTTAAATCTATAAGCATTTTGTACTGTTTTTTTAATTAAGAAAATACAATTTATTATAAAGCATTGAAATTGTTATATTATGAAGCATTGATATTGTGATATTTTTAATATGACATTTTTAATAGGTGTTATTTTATACTTGATATTTTTGTTATAATACTTGTAATTGTTCTATTATTCGTTATTTTTTAAATTGAGTTACTGGTATTTTTTTCTATTTATGACCGATAATTTGATCGGTAATTTAATAATTAAATTTTTCTTTGTTTTAGAATGCTTTCATGAACGTCTTAAAAATAAATCTTATTCCGGAAACGATAAAAAAACATTTAAAAGGAAATTTCACTCTTATGTGAAGGAAAAGAGACAATATCTTTTAGATCTTCATTTGGGTAAGCAACCATCTGCTCAGCGGCCTACTGAACAATAACTATGTTCATTATTTTTAATTCATCATTTTAATGTTTACTACACCAAATCATAGATAATTTTAATATGTAATAAGATTATATATTGTCAATATACTGTAAGTATACTTTTGTTATCAACTTTTATAATAACAATAAATCTTTAGAAAAATACTTTTTCTTATCTTTTGTTTGAACCCCTTACATTCAAAATAATAAATTATATTCTTAAGAAACTGTATTAAATTCTATTTTTTCACAAAATTAGCGGAAATTTAACAAAATATAATAAAATAATAACCAGTAAGAAATTATGTACAAAATTATTTAAAAAATTACGTAAAAAATTACGTAATTTATCACGCCAAAACATTACATAATTTATTACGTCATTTTTTGCGTCATTTTATACGTCATTTTTTACGCCATTTTTTACGTAATGTTTTCTGATAGGGTTAACGTATGCTGTTTTTTACTTTTTAAAAAAAATTTTACCGGCAAATTACCGGTTTTACCGGTATTACCGGTAAAAGGCAGCTGCTTTTACCGTTTTACCGGTAAATGAAAATCCGATAAAATTACAATCCCTATTTACTAGCACTGATCGTAATTTGTAAAATCATAATTCTCTCAGTGTACTTTGTATATAACTGTTAAAAAGATTTAATGAATCGTCACATATGGCTCAGTCTTCTTTGACAAAGAAGTCTATAACTAAGATACTTTTACATGATTAAATATATTTTATCCCGATTTGTAGAATGAAATTTTCAAAGTTTCAAATAAGATTTTGAAAATTATCATTTTAATTTCAGTTAAATAATTTTTAATAAATCTTGTCAAATTGATATGAATTGTTTCTACACTCCGCAAAAAAATTAACGCCCACCCTAAAAATTTCGAACAAATTTCAATTAATTTTAAATCTTAAAAAGTATTTACAAAATAAACAAATTCTTTTTAATATTAAAATATTAGACGGAAGAGGGGAGGAGGAATGATAGAGAGAGAGAGAATAATTTACTGCGCCCTTAATATTATCGACTGTGCTCTCTTTACCATTTTATTAGCAAGTGAAAAGAAAACTTTGTTATGTTTATCCTAAGTTGGCAACAGTGCGACGCGTATACGCACATCATTTTCTGGATCGTGCACTTTCTGGCTCGTGCAACTCTATCTGCTTTACCGACTGAATCATTACTAACTTAAGCACAATATGGCAATGAACTTTATCGACACTGCAAACAACATTTAAGTGCAAAATCAATCCAGAAGTGTCGTTACTATCAACTTCTCATACACGACAGTTGTTTTTTGAGTTGACGTCAATGAGGTTTGTGTTTAGAACATGCTAATTTGTGCGAATTTCAATGGAAACATCTTATTCCAATGTTGTTTTGCAGTGGTAACAGCTGATTGTATACCTCAAGCGTTTGACTTGTGACAATATTGCGTCGACTTGGCGTATCGTAAGGTAACAACTGTTTATTTCTTAATTTCACGTCACATGCATTTTTACACCTTTTCCTTTCATAATCTAATTTTTTTCTACATTTCGTAATCTCAATTTGTTGTTCATTGCATTATGCGAAACAGTCCTCTCACAATGTAAACGGTTCAAAGTTATTATTAGAAATGATGCGTACCACTGTTTAGGTTCTGTCAGTTGACGGCAACAAAAGTGTCATGACAATGTATTATTATTGGTTTAAAAATATTTTCTTTATGTTGTGAACAAACTATGTCTTTTGCTTTTTTGGTTTGTTAGATTTTCTGCAGTATCTAAATAAAATAATGCTATTTCTTGTGAAGTTACAGAAATTTCATTGTCAAGTTTAATCAGTAAACTTGAATGTATTTATAAAGTGTATAAGCATAGGAACTATAGCTAAAAAAGTTTCGTTTATGTGTAAAAGTCGTGTGATTTTTATACTCATTTTTCATTGACAATATAGATAGATCATATATTAATATATTGTATTATTATAATAAACATTAAAAAATAAATTATTTTGACAAAAAAAAGTTTATTTTATTATAGTACAATGTTTTCACTTGATCACTAATTCAATTAAAACTAGCAAGATACATAGAACTTAATCACATTTTTTTCATTCTTATAGTTTCGAATGACAATATTAGTTTCGTATTTATAATTTTTTTTACTTATAAGTAACGAATTGGTATTTTATTTCAGTGTTGTATAATAATACATGCTTGATATAACGTGACGATGAAAGCTTCAGGATTAAAACCGCCTATGAAGATCGAGAGGCCATGTAGTTCGTCTCAGCCTCGACCAGCCGTGCCAACATCTCCTCCAAAGCCATCAATGAGTATGTTTTAGAAAACCTTTTTCTATAAATTATTGAAACAGCTCGAATTTTGATGTTGCATATTTTGCATGTATTGCTGTTATTCAGATTGATTTTTTAGTTGCATTGAATTGCATTTTTATAGAGCAACATTTCACATATTAATTTCAAATCAATTGATATAAATATTTCTGTGATTTCTCAAGTAAATCCTTTTTTTATAATAATGTTTGTTTAAGTTTTTAATTCCAAATCTAATAAGTTTAATATAATAAATTCTTTTGTATTTTTTATAATTTATTTGAAAAATTATATGAAGTAAAAGAAGTTAAATTAAAAGTACTTTTAAATTTAGCAATAATATTTTTTCAAATGGAATCTGCTGGTGTTTTTAAACAAAATTATAAAATTGAAATTTACACTTTTCCAGTTGCATCATCATAGATAGAATTACTCAAATTTCTGTCCAATAAAAATTATTTACTAAAACAATCATTTTGGGTGTACTTTCAAGAATGGTTAATTTTTCTTCCGATAATTATATTAGTAAAGTTTTACATTTATAATCCATTAACAGGGTGTCCAGCCTGCGGGAGAAGCGGGAATTGTACGTGAATTTTCGAATTTTATTTTTACGGGAAAAGTACAGGAAATGTACGGGATTTTCTTGCAAATTTCTAAAATATAAATATAACAATGTAAACTTGATCTTCTTTAATGTGTATTACAATTTTTAAAAGTCAGTTTTATTTTGAAATGTTTGAAAAAGAGATTTATTTTACGTTTTTTTAATTTATGAATACTTAATTAACTTTTTTGAGTATTCTAAATAATGAAAAATTAAAAATAAAATAATAAAAATTTACAAATGTAATTTCAGATATATGCGGGAATTATACGGGAATTTTTATTCAAAAATTCGCTGGACACTCTGATTAAATTGAAAATTACTTTTATACTTTCCAAGAAAACTAAAAATGTGTATTTTAAATTTATAATTACATTTTTTTATTAAAAAAAATGAGTAAGATTGTTTATATAAAAACCAATTCAAAATGTTTTGACAATATGATAATTCAAATAAATAAATAAATAAATTTAAAATAAAAGTTAATTACCTTTACAACAATGATATTCCTGATACTTTAAAGAATGTATAAATTTATTTTTAACAAAATTTAACTAATTTGATTTTATGGTATAACCATACAACAGAATTGAGGCATGCTGCAAATAAAAGATAATTATGAAACTTTATTTGAATCTTTCAACAGTATCTTACATGATATAACTAAAATCGATTTAATTGTTGAATATTTTAATTGTAGTTCATCAAAAATACATTTAAAACAAAGTAATAATATGACTTATTCTTTTTACTTTGTCATATAAAAAACCAAGAAAATATAAATTTCGTAAAAGTATAACATTTTAAAGATAATTTGACCTTACTAATCATTGTTGATTACATAAATTTCAAAATACTTGATACTAATTTTTAGCAATAAATAAATAAATAATATATATTTTAAATGAAATTATAGATTAAGAAAAAATTAAATTAATATCATTTAAAAAAAATTGAAAATGAAATATTTAAACAAATCTGTACTTTTTTTAATTTTCAAAGGTGAGTTATTTTTTACAAGCAAATAATTTATTAAAAAAATAAAATAAAATAAATTTCCAAAAAAGATTTTTTCGTAAAAATGTGCACAGAAACTTCTGTGTAATTTACCAAATAGAATGAATTCTACGTATGTTTGTCACTCAAATCGGTTACGGTGATCAAGTTGTGTCTACTTGTCATTTGTCAAAAGCACGATCAAAACTTCATCGACATTTAAGTAAAGTTTTGACTGAGAGCGCTGTTTACCTTAAACAATTCTTACAAACCGGTAATCCAGCACACAAAATAACTCAACTCGCACTTACGCCCACGAAAGCAAAGCGCGCAATCTTAACTCTCGTGAGTTCCAGAGCTCATCGCGAGTTTGTCTCTTACCTCTCATGGTCTCACACACACCTTCTGCACATGAACTGGTAAATATTGCCACTTTTTTTAAAAATTTTATAAACAAGTGTAATTAAATGTTTGAGCCAAAAATATTAAAAAATATTTTTGAAAAAAGAATATACATTTCTATTGTGAGAATAAGTTTTCTTTTTATTGAAAAATAAATATATTAACAGAAAAAGATATTAACATTGTAAATATTTAACAATAAAGTATCAGTTTCTCGTAACAGACATTATAACAAACATTATTGTTCACTTGTAGTTCACATAACCAGTCATATATAGAGAGCATGTGTCTTACCTTATCGGTGCATCTGGTTTATTCAAACCCATGAAACATAGACATCTCAGTCATTGTCACGTGACGTCATTCTCTTTATTCAGTTTCACTGCAGTCATCCAAGCAGTATGATCTTCTTAAAAATTATAATATTTTACAAAAACTACTTTATTTTAGTAGTTTACAGTAAAATAGTAAATTTCCTTCTGACAATTTATTTTGTGATGCTTTTATGAATTATAAATTTATTTAAAAAATGAATTTATTGCATAAAAACCAGTCAGCAGAAAGTATTTCAAATATATTATGTACAGAAAAAGTTCTAATTTATATATCTGTATAAAATTTAAAAACAATTAAATAAATACTTATTTAATTACTTTTTGTAAAATGTACCTGTAATTTAATATACAAAATATTGTAAAGTGGAATAAAATTTAATTTTTTTTGTCTACTAATCGATAATGGATGTATTAATAATTGAAATCGACGTTGTTCGTAATTTAGTTTATTAACTAATCAGATGATATGTGTAATTAACACCACTGTCAGATTGTTTTTCAAAATTTATTAGCTTTGTAATTAATGTTTAATGCAACGAATTGATATGTATCTACAATGGAATCAAATTGTAATAAAACAAAATATATTGAGTTAAATGAGTAGTATTTGGTTATCAAAAAGTTAATTAATTTGAGTCACAACTGCAAATCTCGCGGTGCTTCTTATTTGGTTGTTTGGATAAGATGAATCAGAAACGTAAATATTAATAACTCAAAAATGTTTATTTATTATTTGCAGTGAGCTAATTAAGAAACAATGCAAAATAGTCAATTTTGGTGTTGTTAGAGTTTTTTTCTACTATTACGTAGAAAATTAAAATTATGATAATCAAAAAATTTTAATATTTAAGTTTCTTCAGTTTACAATTAAAATTATAAAGGCAAAAGTTAATTAAACACATTAAATCACACATCTTATTTAATTTGTTCTCAATTTTGTCTGAACATTTTTAACTTTTAAACTTTAAAATTCGGAATTCAATCGTTCAAAAAATCAAAATAAATTATTTTTCATTATCTAATTAAATGATTCACAATTATTTTATTTGTATCAATTGCACAGCAATTATTCAAATCACTGTAAGTGTATGCTAATCAGTTTTACGATTTCAAGATTTCATACAGAAAAAGCAGTCACGACAGAAAATTCCACTTTACTAATTTAAAATTGATAAACATTGCTACCTTGAATCTGGATTATTTTGTTTATTACATTGCAAGTGTCGCTTTCTTTGCCCACTTTTTGTCTGTTATTTATTCGTTGCATGAATATCAAAAGATCATGTCGTTTTATGAAAATCTCAGTTTTCATGATATGTATCTCTCTATCGCTAATTCATCGGCGAACATAAGCACCGGCCCACGCGATCGACCTACTATTGCCATTACGCCTACTGCACCTGCATTAATAATTCATTAAACGTGGAACTGCTGAGATACCCGGACATACCGATGCCACTTTTTATATCTCTACAAAAAGTGTCAGAAAAAGAGCAGCCCTTAAAAGGGATACTAATAAATTTTTCTTTTTAATTTTATTTATAAACAATTAAATCATGATTCAATTTTTTCTTAAAATACATCTGTTAAAATAAATTAAATTACTTTAATTAAAATAGTAGTATACATTGAAATTATCTAAATGTATTTAAAAATGGAAAATTAAAATTATTCCAATTCAATAATTAAAAAAATTAATGTTTTATTCAGGAATGATTTATTTAAATTTTTATGAATTAAAATATTTTGAATTATTTGCACAGTGAAAGATTTTACCACACCAAGCAAAATTTAACAAAAAATTGAACCTAATTATTATTATCAATCATAAAACTGAATAAATTAACAAACAACCTGAATTTCTTTTGCTAGAGTAATATAAATGTATATATTATTGCGTAAGTGTATTGCACCAATGTGTACAATTTGTTTATGAATTGCCTGCCGCTTTATATTATGCACTGTTTGCATTGTGTTTGCATGAATCTTCAGACTCAATGGAGCACCTTTGGGAGACTCATGGCCGTCGACTAAGCGAGGCTGGCCTGCGTAGAGGATCGGGTAGGTTGCTTCAATTGTGAGATGCACAAAGTAGCTTAGTTATCAAATAGCAGTTAAGCCGAACAGATTATTCTTTACAATCTGTACATACATAAACAGTTCAGTTCCTTTTGTTTCAATTTTTGTTGTCGTTTTATCTTTTCCAAAATATATCCAAAATTTGCATGTGTTACGTAATGCACTGACGTAATTGCATTGTTTATTTCAAGCACATTAGGTTATTTCAATTGGTAATAAATCATTTGAATTATTAATATTTTGTTCAATATTGATTTACGTTTAAATCAGATGTTGCTTGCTTAAATTAGTTGTGCGTACACACAAATGCTGTCATTGTTTTGCAATTATTATCACAGTGCACATGTCAAAACGAAGTGAGTGTCTTTTTATTTATTTAGTTGTTATTATTTGTGACAGTATTATTGTTTTTATTTTATTTCTCTTTTACGTGTGTTAATTATTTTGATAATTCGTTCTTCAGATAACAGCGTCGTTCTGACGGAAGACACAGACAGTTTTATTATTGGAGATCGAGTATGGGTCGGAGGAACAAAACCCGGTCAGATAGCTTATATTGGGGAAACGCAGTTTGCCCCGGGAGACTGGGCTGGAATTGTCCTTGATGAGCCTATAGGTAACATTGACACTGAACTAATTAACAAGTGCTAATTAGTACATTGTACAACAACACTGCCACAGATTTTGTTAAAAAATTGTTTCAAATACACTACATAATTTGTAGTTAATTTTTGGAGTGAATTTACAGATTAAATGTTGTTTTTAGGAAAAAATGATGGATCGGTAGCAGGATGTCGGTATTTCCAGTGCGAACCTAAACGTGGTATCTTTTCACGTTTGACGAGGCTGACGAGGTACCCAATGTCGAGTGTGGAGTGCCCGTTGGCTAGATCAAAAACGCCTACCTCGTCACCGCAGGATAGCAAAAGAGGCTCCCTCAACAAGACCATATCCCCCTCGCTAAGTAAGACCCGAAGCACGCGTAGTTAGAGAAATGCACCGCAATTTGTATACATTTGCTTTTCTAGTGTCAATATTGATTTATCATATTAACAATTTCAAAAGAAGATAAAAACAAGTTTTAAAAGTAAACTGAAAATGAACTTTTTTGCATAATAATATTTTGCAGTGATGACAAGTTTCAGTTACAAGTTATAATTACAAAAAATAGTTGTAAAAAGTATTACGAGAAAACTAGACTCAAGTCGTAAAACGAATTGATGATCATTCTTTTTAACTTATATGGTATGATTGACTCATAATAATGATACTGTTGGCTATAAGTTATAGTGATAAATTGAGTTAGTAAATTTTAACATAGCAGAACAATCTGTTGAAGGATTAATTATAGTTCTGCATAAAGAGTCATTGCGCAATTAAGTTATAGAATCATCGCATACTTTACTCATCACTATTTTTAAATATACCTTTTTCTTAGCAGCATTGTATTTCTTCAATTAAGTATTCAATCAATTGAATAAATTAAATCAAAATTGACACTAAAAATGATTTGTACATGTTATTTCTTTCACCCTGTCGTCTTGGTTCGCATGCTTAGCAAAAACATTTTTGTGAATTGCTTTTCTTACTGAGACCAGTACATTTTGATCTGGGGTGCACTAGTTTTTTATTCAAAGACATCGAATTGTATTTTTGATTATGTATAGGCTTCACAAAATTTAAATATAAGCTTAATTTGATTTTTCTCATCGAGCTTGCCAAGTGTCATGTTTTGCCAAAGCTTACAAATGTTTTTACATGTAAATTGTCATGCAATGTGCTCGATAGACACGTCGACGTCAAGCCTGGCATCAGTGTCGCATCGAGAACTGCGATTAGGGGAGAGGGTGATCATTTCCTCGAGCCAAGGAAGTAAAACCGGCGTGCTTAGGTATCTCGGAACAACCGAATTCGCTAATGGCGAGTGGTGTGGTGTCGAACTGGATGACCCTCATGGAAAAAATGACGGATCGGTCGAAGGGAAAAGGTGCACTATTTTGATTTACGTTGACATAATTCAGAACACTTGAATGAGGATGACAAAAATCGCGGCCGGAATTAGATTAAGAATGTGTACAATTTATTTGAAAATAAATAAAAAGACAAACTTCATTTGAGGGAAATATTACGATTATAAAGGACAATAGGGCTCTTTTTGTTATGTAATTTTACTTATTAGTAATTACGAATAAATAAAATACAATAATTAACAAAGTAAATATTAAAACTATTTTTTTATAATGCTTATATTGAGAACAAGGAGTGTCTTGAATATACTGACAAATACATTGCAATAAAAAGTATCTAATTATAAATAAAGTTACAATGACAATGTTTTATTATCAAGCAAACATATTTATTATCAAATTGCGAAAAAAAACAAAAATAAACTAAAAATTTTGTAATTGAGTTTTTTTCACATTTTATAATACTAATTTTGCATTATTTTTTAATTTCATTGTAATGTTGTATAAAAACAATTTTCAAATAATTTTCGACTTCTAATCAAACTAACAGAAATTATTCAAGTTTTCTGTAACTTTTAAATATATCAAAAGTAATTTTTAAAAACATCATTTTATAATTACTAACATTGCCACATTTCCCAGGTATTTTGAATGTCGTCCCAAGTATGGTTTGTTCGCCCCCCTACATAAAGTAAGTCGGTCACCATCAAGTAAAAACAAGATGTGTATGATACACCGGCCCACCGGGGCTTCGCAAAATGCTTCGCTGAAAAGGATCGGATCTAAGGAGTCCCTTGCCTCGATTTCCAGCATCGGCAGCACTGCGACCAGTGTGTCACGAGCTGCCACTTCAACTACCAGGGTAAGATTCACACTGCCGGAATAAGGAGCCTTTACTTAAAACTGCTACCTTCGGATTTTCGTAATCGAAATCAAAAGAAAAATCCTTTCCCATCCTAATTTATGCCTGACTTCGATTACTTTTTTTTTTGTTTTATATCATGGTTTTTGTTTGTACTTGGCTTACCGTATTGCTCGTTGCTTTTAGGGTAAATTCTACCGCAGTTATACGTTTGACAAGAAATGAACTTGTATAATGCTTGAGAATGGACTTGAAAAATAACGAAGTAGATATATTTTATTTTGAAAATGACAAATGTTATTTTAGCTTTAATATTCACAAGAAGTAAAGTACAAAATAATTATTAAGTTAGGAGACACTTGTAGATTATAATTTATATATGGCTTTATTGTGTAAAAGATTTTGTTGCATGTTCAAGAAAATTTTGTTGCGTCTTTGCATGATTTGTTACCATTGTTTGTATGGTTTGAAATTACAGAGATCTGGTTTACGCACCGCCACACCTGCACGAAGTACACTGCAGGTGAGAACCAAAGGTTTTTACAATCATTTATTGTTATTGATCAGATATATTATTTAATATTCCTGGATTTTTTGTGTTGATGGCACAAGATTTTATTCAAAAGTTTATGTGTGATGACAAGTTTTAAAGCGCATGTATTAACATAATTTATTATTTATTTATTACAAGTATTGTGAATTTCGTCTTTTTATGATTGTAAATTGTTATTTCACATTACAAATAAAACTTTTCCTCTTATCTCGTTTATATTGTATCCTAAAATATTTATATTTGTTTTTAAAGTTATAAAAATTGAGAATTTAAAATGAAAATTAAATTCATGTTTTATCACTAATTTACATTATTATTACTATATTTATTTATAATGTGTTCCATTCTAAAGTATCTTTTATAATGTTCAAGATTTTGAAGAAAAAAAATTAGTTATTTGATTAGTATTAGATTATCAACAGATGGCATATTTTTAGCAAAAATCTGTTTTTTAGTGTATTTTTTTAACCTTGAGTTGTTAACAGCGCCATCTAGATTTAAAACGGTACCTAGTGAGCATTTCTGGAACTAAATAACTATATTCTTAAATATGATATAATTAAAAGAAAAATTTAAAACGGAACATCCTGTATGCAGATTACGTTAATATTTAAAATAAAAAAGATAACTTCAAGTATAAAAAATAATTTTATAAATTTACTAGTCTTCATTTTCTTAATTTGTTTATACTTTGTTTATATATCTAAATCAATCAAGATTTTACACAGCAGCAAAAAACACACAATTACTTTAATTTTCTCAGTCAACAAACTAGATGTCAGCACATTTTCTTTTTTTTTAACAAAATTATTTTATTATTTTACTTGACTATGATGCTAGATTAATTGTTAAATTGGTATGAAATATTATTAAATTTATAAAATTATAGTATTTACAGAGTCATAAAAAGATCACCTATTATTTTAGGATATGTTAAAAGAAAAGCAACAAGAAGTGGATGTGCTCAAAAAGGAAAGAAATTTAGAACGAGAACGTGTTATAAAAGCTGCTGGTCAAGCTGATATAGCAGAGCAATCGTTGTCATCTCTAAAACAGGAGTACGAAAAGGTATATTTTTATAACTTTTATTTTGTTAATAACAAAATTTAATTGATACTTATTGATAATATATATTATTATCCTTTTAAATAGTATCGTGCAGAACATGTGAAAACAGCTCAAGAAACCCAAATTTCTATTGCCAGTTTGTTGGAAAAGAAGAACCTTCTCAGTGCCCAGTTGGAAGAAGAAAAAAGAAAATGTGAAGACCTTTTGTTCCGTTTTGAAGAAGAATCCATCAATAAGGATGATATTCAGGTAAAGCATCCACTAACTTCAGCAACATTATAATTTATAAATTGCACTTGTTTATATTTTTCATCGACGTGAGTTATTACATTTCAGAATTAATAATAAATTGTTTAATGCTCTTTTCGAGTCATTAGATTAGAATATTCATAAAGCAAATAAAAAATATAAGTGCACTGCTAAAGCTAAGATTACACGAAAAAACATATTTATTTTTGCAGAAGTTGAAATCTGAACTTAATGTGAGTATTCAGTGGGTCATGCTGCTGAGGTGCTGGGACTGAATTTCTGCACTGCTTGCGTTATCATCTTGTTCACTTTGTTTGTCACCTTTCTTCGATACGGATATCATTTCGATCAGCTTATTATTTACATCAGTTAACATACAATTATGATCCAATTCTTTTTCATTATCATTAATAACTTAAATTACATTATAAATATATTAACATTTTATACAATGATAATATAATTACTGAAAACTAATATGATCTACAAAAAGTAATAAAATCCTATTTAAAAACTGAATGATCTCTTTTATATATATATATATATACAAGCAAATTATTTTTTATAGGTGGTCAACACTCAGAATGAAAGCAAAATCAAAGAACTGGAACAATTACTGGCGGAAGAAAGAGAAAGAGTAGTACAGTTAGAAAAAGATAGTACAAAATTATTCGAAACTGAAGAGGAGTTAACTCGACTTAGAACAGAAGTACAAGTATTAAATAATCAAAATGACAGTACTTTACAGGGTAACTTTAACTTTTCAAAAATCTTAAACAAAAACTGAAATAACAATTATTGAAAATATTGTACATTTTTTAGATATCCTAAACCGTTATAAAATTTTGGAAGAATCCAATACTCTTATACAAAAGGAATTATTCGAAAAAAATGCGACTCTTCAAAAATATGTTTCACAAATTCACGAACTTCAGGAGAGTCTTAGTAAAAAGTGCGAAGAAAGCTCTTCTCACAAGGATTTGGAACTTTCTCATCAAAAAGCTGCAGAAGAAACGAAAAAGTTATTGGACGAAAAGTCTGCTTTATTTGATATTATGCAAAAGGAACACGAAATTGAGTGTGAAAATTGGCAAAAGGAACTTCGTCATCTTCAAGAGAATATGGAACGGTTGAAGCAACAGAAAGATGAAGAAGGTCAAAATCTTTTACAAGAAAATCAAAAGAAGTTACAAGAAAAAGATGATATTATTAAAGCTGAAATTGAAAAATTGAAGGAAGCAAATGTTAAAAGTAATTCAGTATATATTCAAAATGTTGAAAAATTGAAAAGCGAAAATGATAATAAAATAAAGCAAATCACAGAGGCATTTGAAGTGCAGTTAAAAGAGAAGGCCGATGCCATTCAGAAATTAACTCAGCAGTTTGAGGAAAAACTGGCTGATTGTGATAAACTCACTAAAGAATTAAGTGAAACTCAAAGTATTCATAAAACCAAAGATGAACATGAGAAAGAGACTTTGAAACTATTAGAAGGTAATTTTGTAATAGATCAAGATTTAATTTATTTTATTATAAATAAAATTATATTAAATTTTATTTAAAGTCTAAATTATTCTAATTTAAATTAATAGTTACAACAGTCTGAGTTTTAAATAAAATTGCATATTTTAATGAAAAGTTAATATTTATTTCTTGTTTAGAACTGACAAACAAAATTGACTTGTTTGAAGAACGCTGTTCAGTACTTTTGCACGAAGAGGATGCTGTGCAATGTGAAATCGAGTGCGAACTTCGCAAGTTTTATAATGATTATGCAAACATGGTTAGTTTATGGAATTTAAATAATTACGAATTTTTAACTTTATACTTATGAATTTGATTTTTTAGGCTGGATATCAAATGAATCCTTCTACTCAAGCAGAACTAAACACTAAAAGAGATAAAATAGAGCTAAAACAACTGCCCGATATAGAAAATGAACAATTTGAAAAACTGAAAAATAATGTTAAACTAAGGTATTCAAGCAATTTAAAACTAATCAAGGAAATGATAAGTATAATTTCGAGAAAAGATACCAGGATTGAAACTTTAGAGAAAAATGTAACGGAACTAAAAAATATTGCCTTAAATAAAGATGGAGAGATCAAAATTCTTTTTGATAAAACCACAGGTAATTATTATTATGTAAGATATTTTTTGATAATTCTAAAGTTTATCAAACAAATTTCAGAATTACAAGATATTCTTTCATTATCCGAAGAAACAAAATCCAATTTAGAAAGTGAGCTGAAAATGCATGAAACTAATTTGGAAGATTTGAAACGAAAGTTGCTAAGAGCTGAGGAAAAGATTACGATGTACATGGATGATAAACAGAAATCGGTTAGAATTTTTTTAGATTAAATCTACGTACTGATATTTTGTGTAAATAAGTTTTTTTCTAACTTCGTTTTGAAGAATAATTTAAATTTTGTTATTTCTTGATTAGGAATTGGACGCAGCAAATGCAATCAGCACTTCTGCAGATTTATCAGACCAGCTAAAAAAATACAACGAAGATATCCGAAAAAAGGAAAAAGAGTTAGATGAAGCCCGAGACAAAGAATTTCAGTTAACAAAATCTGTGGATAGTTTGCAAAATAAATTGGACAAAACTGATGAAGAATTAAAGAAAGCTGCCACTGCTATACAACAACTAGAGTCTGAGAAAAAGCAACTTATTTCTGACGCTGAACAAATAAATAAAAATCACGAAACACTGTCAAACGATTTCAAAACCAAAGAAAGCCAGCTTATTTCTACCAACAACTTGTTAAACCAGAAAATAAAAGAATTAAATGAGCTCTTACAAAATACAAATTCTTCTATTGAATCGTTGAAAAATGAAAATAAATCTAAAGACAAGATAATCGAAGAAAATAAAAAAGAAATTGAAAAGTTAACGAATGAGTGTTTAAATAAGGAACAGTCTCATGAAAATTCCAACATGAATATGAAAAACTTGCAGGAAAATCTTGTCTTGAAAGAAAACGAAGTACAAAAATTGCAAATAGAGATTGAAAATGAAAAGAAAGAAACTGAAATAATAAATTCTGAAATTAAGAATAAAAGTGAAGAACTTGCTAAAATTGTTGCAGAAAAGAAGAGTTTAGAGGAAACACATAATAACACTATACAAGAACTTGGCACTATCAAAGAGCTTTTTAAACAAAAAGAGAATGAAATCGCAAATTTCAATGAAATAATAAAATCGTCATCAGCTGGAGCTGACGTTCTGCAAAACGAAATCTTTTCTCTGCAAACAAAATTAAAAGCAGAAATAAATGAAAAAAATGTTTTGTTAAACGAAAAATCCTTATCTCAAGAAACTGAAAAAATAGCAAAAACGGAACTGAGTTCGTTAAAAAATCTGTTACAAGAAAAAGATAATTTGGTAAAAAATATGGAAAATACAATAGAAGTAATATCACAATCTAAAGATAGAGCTATCGATGAAATGAAAAAAGGCATGGATGATGATTTGAAGGCAAAAATAAAAATTATTGAAGAAAAAGATGCACAGAAAAAAGAGTTGGAAGATAGAATTAGCTCTATTGAGGACCTAGATGACAAAAAAAATTTCGAGATTAACAATTTGAAGGAGCAAATAGCAACTTTAAAGAAAAGTGCTGGTGATGAAAAACAAAAAACAGAAGAGGCTCTTACAAAGAAAAATGAAACAGTGCAATCAGAAAAAGAACGATTGGAACAAGAAAAAATTTCTTTGGAAAAACTGATTAAAAACTATGAAGAAAAATTAAATGCGTCAACTGAGGCTTTTAAAAGTAAAGATTTAGAATTTGAAAAAAATATGCTAAACTTTGTTGAAAAAATTAACAATTTAAATGAACAAAATGTTAAACTGAAGGAATCTCATAGCTCGTTGTAAGTATTGATATATAGATGAAAACTAAATTGTTTGTTTTGTTTTTTTTTCTTAATAACAAGAATCATAAATTAATTATCTATGTTTAATTACAGAGAAAAAGAGTATAAAGAACTAATGTCAAAATATATGGAAGTAACAGAAAATCTGAAATTAACTCAAGAAAATATAAAAAACAATTCAAATACAAATGATAAGATATTAAGCAATTCTACAGTTCAAAAAACAGTTGATACGGACATTAATTCTGGTAAATATTTATGTAAATTAAAATTGTATAAGTATTTTTATTAACATCAACAAACGAATATACCTATTTATTTATTACAGACACTTTGAACCAATTAACAAATTTACAAGAAGAAAATGAGTCTTCTAAAATGCAAATCGATTTCTTAAACTCTGTTATAGTCGAAATGCAAAGAAAAAATGAAAAACTACAGTGCAAAATCGAAGTTCTTGAAATGGGAATTCCTTCAAATGAAGCAGACGATTATAATCGGTAAAAAAATTGAAATTAAAAAATAATTAACTTTTGCTTTATTGAATACTATTTGTAAAACGAAATGTCTAATTAATAAACATTAAATATAAAAAAAAAATTTTTATGTCAGTTCTACGATTGAAAAGAAATCAGCACCTCCTCGAATTTTCTGTGATATTTGTGATCAATTTGATCTTCACGAGACCGAAGACTGTCATCGACAGGAACAAGATTTTCAAGAGCAGGAAAAACTTCCAAAGGGAGAGAAAAAAATTCCAGCTCCGCGGCCTTACTGTGAAACTTGCGAGGGTAAATTAGAAACACGTTTATCCAAATTGTAAACTTATTTAAAATTAAAACTGAACCAAATTTAAAATAACGCAAAACTTTAATTTCAGAGTTTGGTCATGATACCCACGACTGCAATGATGCTGAAACATTTTAAGCTTAATTAAAACATTTACATTTGAAAGTTTGCTTGCCTAGAAAAGAGTTGATATTAAATAAAAGAGAGGGAATGCAGGGTATATTTTTGTAAATAAAATTAGCATAGCAATGCAAATGTCTCATTACATTATTTTTGTAAAAACGATTTGACAATTCGATCGTTTATACAAATGAATCGCTTTTACAAATGGAACAATGAGATTTATAATTATTTATTTTATAATTATTTATTTCTGCTCTGTTTAAGCGAATTCGGACATATCATTTCTAAACTTTGCTACAAAGTCTAGAAAATATATTTAAACAAATCGCCAGTTGCCAAATTAAAAGTTGATATTTATGCAAGTTAAAACATTTCCATCCATTATTAGTAAATGAAAATTGTAACTATGTAAATAAAAATACCAATTGTAAAGTTAGCAAATCATTTCAATTTTTATCATCGATTAATGTTAATTTGTTGTCAATGATAGTAATTTTATTCCGGTTCATGTAATTTTAGAAGTTTGATATAAAAAGGAATTTTTTTTTATTTTTTACCATTTACGTTTTTCTTTAGCAAAAGTATATATTACTGATTAATCCATATTGTTTTAATATAAGATTGAAATTATAGTCAAGATAATGTTACATTTTTCATTATTCATTATATTTTGAAGTGATAATTTATAAATTTAACAAATATTTATGTAAAATGATAAAAAAATAAATAAATTATGTTTTTTATAAGTTGTTATTTTGTTTCACTTACTTTCATTTTAAGGACACTTTTTCTCATTATTTAAAGATTTTTTGTCAACGATACGTTTGCGGTGAATAACAGTGATTAAGAGGCGCTGATGTAGGCATGATATAAAAGTATTGAAATAAATCACTTTTCGTAAAAGTCATCGATATGAAGGAGAAAAGTGGGTCTAGCTGTATTAAAGAAAATCATTTTTCAAGACAAAAATATTTAAAGGATAACTATGAATATTTTTTCTGTTTTTGTTTAACACATATACATTAACATTCACATATTTTAAAACAATTTTCACTTGTTAATTTTAATTCTATCTGCATTTTTCGCAAATGATGCTTATAAATAGTAAATAATTTCAATAATAGTCATACAGCTAAAAAACTTCATTTATTTACAAAATTAAAAACTCTATTTTATATATACAAATAGCATTTTTGCATTATTTTACATAATTTAGTAATTTGTTATCAAATAAATCTGTTGGATTCTGACTTAAAAATGTGCATGTACACAGTCAGATAAAAATTTTACAAAATATAATCATTCAATTATTTCTTCAGTAACCTTTGAAAACAGCTATCGTAAGTGGACAAACATGGTGGAATAGACTCCAGTTGACTCAACAGTGCCACAGCATGCGGAACATTTTTTTGTTGTATTAACATTTTGATCAGCATTTCAATATTTTTTTGAATTTCGTCAATTTTTCTGTTCAAAAATACGATCTCCAATATTTTATGGTACATATGATGATTCGGACTAAAATGTGGGGTCAAATTTTGGAAGAACAATTCTTCTAAAATTACGGATGGTAACTTCAATTCCTGAAAATGAAAAATCAACATTTTAATTAAGAAAACAAAACTTATAACAATATTTTCAAAGCTTACCTCTTGTCTGCTTTTTATCTCCTCTACAACTTCTGAGTGAAAAGATTCATCAGATCGTAATTTTAAAAATAAGATTTCTTTGGTCGAAAATATGTTTTCTTTTTGTTCAAAAAACTCGATCAGTGTCTAAAAATAAGAATCAGTGATAAAAAAGCAGAATTAAGTATTTAAACTAAGTAATAATCATTTTGTGAACCCACTTCTCTAGAAATTATTTGATCTCTCAACAAATCTCGATATTCTTCTAAAATTTCATCTCCAGAATAGTCTTCTTTTTCAAACAATTCTCGTACTTTTAAGACCATTTTCAAAGTTGGATTTTTGTCTGCTGTTAAATACTGTTCATCAAAAAATAATGGCCACGATTGCAGTGCAATTTTCAATAATTCATACGATTCCTTGTCTGTAATTTCAGAATACTTTTCCTCAAAATACTTGTATCTCACTTCCTCTGACATATCAATTACTGAAACTGCTTTTTTTGGCTCACAGATCAACAAAATGTCATCAGTGATATCGACGTTTTTAATTTCCTTCGGTTCTTCTGCCTCAAAGTCACCCCAGTCAGCATCATCCCACTGATCATTCCAGCCATCATTCTGATCTTCTACCAAATCATATTTCCTGGTTAATTTTTCTTTCAGTACTTCTATTTCTTTGCTTTTCTTTTTTTCTTCTGATTTTTTGAACTTTAGTAGTCTGTCCTTGAACAGTAACGTCACATCATCTTTCAAATCACTGTCTTTTATCGATTTAGCCACAAAACGTATTAAATCTATGGGATCATATAAATGTACATTGCTGGCATCGATGGTAATATTTTTATACAACTTTAAACAACAATAATAGACAGCTAATTGAACAAGCAAATCAGTCTGGGCCAGATTATTGAACATTTTTTTAATTCCCGATATGTATTTGTATTTTATGCTCAATAAATATCCGATTGCTAAGAGACAGTCTTCCATTATAGTATTTCTGGAACATTCAATTAACACTGAAAAAGAAAGTAAATTATCAAGTTTTGTAATTTAGTAAATTTTAAATAATAAAATAGAAATAAATTTGCTAACATTGACTGATGTCATTAACTTCCTCTCCATTGCAGCTAGATTCTTTCAACATTTGCACTCGTAAAAGGGTTTGACACAATTTAAAATCATCGTTTCGATCATCTTTCAGAACATAACTGTTATATTTTGTGTCTAAATTACTGACTTTACACTCCTTGTGCAGTGATTCATAAAAACAAGGAAAACTCTGTACAAATCCGGTTTTACTTTGATCAGCCAGGCAATCTTCATCCTCGATGGAATTTTCATTTCGGTTCAAAAAGTTTACAAAATTTTTTGTCCAAATTTCTCGCTTCTTTACAATGTCAAGCATAGACTGTGTTACCATAATTGTGGAATCTTTCACCAGTTTGGAAGAACTTTCTATGAATTTTGGTATCAGTTCCTTGTTTTGGATATTTGGCTTAAATTAAAAGAATAATTAACTTTCGATTAATTCTAGATTTTTAAGTTCAAAACAAAATTAATTTTCATTATGGGCATTTTATAAAACAATTTTTGTTGTTATAAAATGTATTTGGTTTTTACCATTGAAGTACTTTCAGTCAACTGATCATCATCAATTCTCGCTTGTTTCATGTCTACCCAACTCTGAATATCAACGTTGAGAATTTCGATTTCTAATAAATTAATATATTTAATGGTCTCTTGTAACAAATCATCAGGACCAACATTGACGACAAACCACAAACAATAACGACGAAACATTAAATCAGTGTACTTTTCACAATGTCCCAAATCGGAAGCTACTTGCCAGGATGACTGGTGATTCAGTTCAATTAATTTTCGAACTACTGAGCCACAGTAAAAATAATCCTCTGCCTGCAATTACATACAAAAAATTAACTTTCTTGTAATTTTCAAATGAATGGTTTAATTTCCCAAAAAATCTCATTTTGATTAAATTTTAAACATAATCTAAATATTTAATATATATATTCAAACCCCCTAATTCTAATACCTTTTGATTGTTTAACTAATTAAACTAACTTTAATTTGTTTACTTTGTTTTACCTGAAAAGCTTTTTTTGCGATGAGCTCCAAGACTTTACCTTCTCTAATTCGAGCATTATTTTCAACTCTCAAATAAGTTGCTATACTTATCAATTGTTGCTGATATTTGTAAGAGTCACTGTGACTATTTAAACAGTCTTCAATTAGCTTCAATTTGTCCTTCATTAACTTAACTTGTAAAGGAAGTATGTTCAAATCAAAGTCGTATAATAATTGCAGTGAATTAATCAAATCAAATTCCACCTTAATTTTTTTATGATCGGTCTCAATTAAGTGTAAACAAGTTCTGAAATAATTAAACAATTAATTAAAAGTAAAGTCTATTTTGTACACTAAATTGTATACAAATTGAAAATAAATTCTTAACAATAAATTGAAATTACTTTGCTAAGTCCATATTGGGATCCACAAGACTCGTAGCGTTATTAAAATATTCGTGACTAACTTCCAGAACCAAAGTGACACTCTTTTCAAATGGCACCTTAAAAAAAACTGTGGAATCGTCATTTTTTTGAGTAATCATTAAAGACCTGCTATTTTGAATAGTGCTTTTCACTCCTGATTTCAGTCGTGCTTCTAAATATATTTCCAAACAAGAATCCACGTCAAATGTCCTAAAAACTAATTCCTGAATATCCAATAAGTCACTCAAAAGTTGAGACCAAGTTTTTTCCAAAACCGGTGGAATTCTAAAAAATTTAAACCTTTTAAAAAACAAAAATCATCTTTTTAAAGTCACTGGAAAAAAAATAACTTACTCATTTTTTACTGTACTACAAATATCAATGAAAAGTGTTTTGATTTGATCAGAACTTTCTTTGTTGTGTTTCAAAAAGTTAAGTGGAACTTTGACTCGGTATTTATTCAAAAGTTCTAAGCAAGTTAATTCTTTTTCTAAAATTTCCAAAGCCTCACAAGGTCGAGTTTCGTCAGATTCAATGTCTTCAACAATTGTGTTATAAATACTTCTCGCCTCAGAATGCATATCAGAATTGTCACAGCAGTACAAACAATCGAAAGCCAGCTGCACATAATTATCAACAATTTCGTGCAATTCTGAATTTTTAACGTTTGTTGCAAATCGGATAAATTCCAAAATGTAGAATAAGTTGTTTTTGCTCAGTGAAATAAAGTAGTCGTGTATCAGCTTTTTAACAACTGTCGCTTCCTAAAATAGAAAACATTTGTTTTTATTTTTGCAATCAGAAAATGAAAACTTGAATATTTACCACATAGACTTGTTTTTTCTTTGCAAATGGAATGAGAGTGTTGTTAACATGATTAATGAAATTCGTCTCGTTAGCTTTGCTCATAAGCAATTTAATTTTTTCCAAATCAGTGAGCTTGTCTAAATCATCGAGAGTTTGATTTTCCAGGCCAATTTTGTACACAAGATCGTCGATGGTTTTAAGCTCGATCAAAAGTTTTTCCAAACCATGAATGTTATGTGCTTTACCAATGTTTATTAATGACAGTGCGTTGTCAATCAAACCGCTTAATCTTTCGATTTCATAACAACGTTTTTTGTACCAGTCGCTAAGAATTTCTTGGGTCAAGGTGTTATTTCTGAAAAATAAGGTATTTTAACTTTTTTTAATGATTTTTCTATAGAAATTGTTATAAAATATTAAATTTGTCATTTTTTATTATTTTCTCTAAAATTAGATTGTTTATATCTATTTGTACCTGTAAACACTAAACCAAGGGTTATTTTTGTAAATAAAACTTGACGTATCTTCATTTTCAGTATCCGTAATAATAATACTCTGAAATTCCGTTCTTTCAGACCAGTCCTTTTGTCTCAGCTCTTCTTGATCAAGTGAATATATTTGATTATCATTATCACATTTGGGTAGTAGTTTTTCGTAATTTTCTGGATTCAATGTTTCGGGGAAAAAACAAAGAATTGAAAGCCAGTGAGGAATTAAAACACTTTCGAAATAAGTGAACATAATTATTACACCCTTGCAATTTCCATCTTTAGCAAATCTAAAATAGAATAGTTAAACTTATATTAAACAGAAAAATAGCAAATACTTTTTTCTCAAATGACATATAATAGCATACTTAATTGCGTTTTCAATAGGAGACATTTGTCGAAATTCTCGATGAAAGTTTTTATCATAATTTGCAGAATCATCCAAAAGTATTTCATAAGTGTTCAGCATATCCATATGGTTGAGTAACTTTCTTCTGTATCTTATGATATCTGTTTGAACACTACTCAATTTTGAAATGTTCAACTTTTTTATTATCTCATTAATTTTCTGAGCCTGAAAAAATAACATTTTAAATATAGTGAATGCTTATTATTTTTTGAATAAGTATAAATTAATAATTTATTTATCAAAAGATACAGACGTTAAGAAAAACTTAATAATTTATTTTATTAATAATATACATTTTCAATTTCCTCAGTTTGATCTTCATTTTCCAACGTAATCAGATCTACGTTATTGTCATAAAAATCGTCTGCTAAAGATAACATAATCAGTAAGGTACTTTGTCTTAGGCCAAAATTTAATAGCTCTCTGGCAGCTAATAAATTGTCTGGAACTCGAGAGACACACTCATTCAGGACCCAAAATCTTTTTGTAACTTTGCTCAAGTGTTGTTCAATAGCTTTTAACGAAAATTCCGATTTTCGCCACTGCGTTTGGTACACCAAATCCTTGTCCAAATGATAAGTTTTTGCTAAATTCAAAGCTTCTTCATATTCCTGAAAATAAAATAAAATAAAATAAAATCAGTTTATGTTATTATTTAGCTTAAAATATTATTCATAACAAAAATACCTCGATTTCTATTTTTCGAGAATACAACTCCTCAGGCGTTGTGCTTTTCAAGCCAAGAATCCTATAGGTTCTATGGAAAATTTTGGACTTTCTTCGTTTAGGCTGAAATTTTTCAATGTCTGTCATAGAGTACAGTGTACTTTGAAAAATTGTTGTTGCGTAATTAAAAATGGTTCCTGAGTCAAAATCCGAGGCCTCTCTGTCACTTTCTGATGCAGATTCTGTAACAATGACTTTTTTAATTAAAAAAAAGGTCAAAATAAGTGAAAAATATTATTATTAATGTCAACCTTCATCTTCTGCACTGTTCCTTTTAGCACTCATTACATTAATTTCACAATCCAAACAAAGAACCCCACGTATTGCACTTGACTCGACAACTTGCAGAGGCCCAAACAAAAATTCCGGACTAGATCCTAATAAATTTTGTAAATTTTTTATCGAACAAATAGTGATAGCACCAGAATATCGAGCTATAACCAGAGCCTGAAAAATAACATTTATATTATTCTTTTATGTGAAGTTTTATTTTATTTTATTATTTTTTTTTTAATCAAATTTCAATTTAAATGATAACAGCCCTATTTTCGTACTTGATCTGACCACCAGCCAATATCAAGAGGATGAAACTGCGAAAGACCTTGCGGATACTTTTGCACTTTGATGTTACTTAAAGGATTGGCTGAATTATAATCTGGTTGTTCGTTTAACTTCCACTGCTTGTCCAGTTTTAAACTGGGTAAATTCCAAAGTGAAACTGTGCCATCCATGAGCAAGCAAGCCAGAAGCTGCCCATTTGGACTGATGCTGACTTTAAAAATGACAGTTTTTGCTTTTGATTTCATCGTCGGTATGTAATTCCAAATTGAAAATGACAATTTTGGCATGTCTTCTTCTAGTGTGCTGGACAATTTGTAATAAGGAAAATCGTTCAATGGTCGCCAAACTGTTAGTCCTGCTTCAGAAGCATTGGTCTGTAAATTAAAAAGACTAATCAATAAAAATAAAAACGAATACAAAACTAATTTAATACTTGAACTTACATTGCAAGACAGATAAATATTATTTCCAGAGACAAAAAATAAGTTCTGCTTTTCACAGTAGACAACTCCATTGATACCATTTTTGTAGAAATTTGTAAAGCTAAATTTGTGATTGCTTTGGTAATTATTTGTCGTGGAAATGAAGTAGGAATTTAAAATTCCACCGTAGGTCACGTAAATGAACTCATAATCCCATTTGCTGTCTTTTTTGAAAGGCTTTTTGAATATCATGGAAACGACAGCATCGTCGGCTTCGAGGATGTGTGAGTCAGTCAATTGTGGGCCTGAAGTGATGTTGTAAATGTTATTGCCAAGGGAACTGTAAAAAGAAATATTTCCATTGCTCAAACTCAAGGCCAGAATTGTTCCATCTGGACTCCAAGCGAGTTTTCGCCACTGTGGAAAAGCATCTCTGGCAACTGAAAATTTATGAAAGACATGAATTAATTTTTTTTTTTTTTCGTATTAAACTGCAAAATTATAAAACAAGAAATCTCGCAGACCTTTTTTATACATATATATTTTTTGTAATGTTTTGTGTACAGAATGTATTATAGTTTATATTATAATTTTATATTAAACTTAAAAATTATTATACCTGAAGCTTTAGCCACTACTGACGAATATTCATCCTTCAATTTTCGTATTTCCAAAGTATTCTCTTGGAGAATGGACAAAATTTTGCCATTGTCTCCTACAGCAAATTTCCATGGCAAAGTTGAACTCACATATTGGGCCAAACTTTCCGGCAGAGTGCAACGTTTATTTAAATATCGTAGTGCATTTTTGATGGTGTCTGTTGTTGGCAAGAGCACCGTGCCATTTTTGCATTTCTAGAATGAAATAAATTAATTGACTCATTTTTTTTAAAAATAAATTTTACAATAAAAAATAGAAAAAGATGAGCAATAAATCAAATTAAATGTTTGTTGGTTCATTATTGTGCCTAGGTTATTAACACTACTTATGTTTATAAACATCAAAATAACTCACAATTAATTCCGGCTCCTGTTTTCGCACCAAATACTCCAATAATTCATACAAAATCGATTTTTCAGACGTATCCTCACCCATTTTTCACTAAACTTCAAAATAAATGACACTTATTTAGAAATATTCACATTTCTTTCACGTCAACGTCGCGTGTCGTGTCATCTGCAAATTTTGCTCTTCACTTGTTGGCAGCCCTGACTTCAACTCCAACTTATTTTCTCACTTAAATTATAATATTTTCAGTTTAACTAATTAAAAATAAAAAACAAACATTTTAATACAAGTTAGAATTAATTTAACAATTTTTATTATTAATTTATGTGACACTTTGTTATTTTGTTTGGTGTCTAGTTATTAAACAATAAATTCCCTAAGATTTGTATTGTTAAAAATGAACAGCTGATCAAAGTAAAAGAGAAAAGAAGGGTTAATCTAATGTTGAGTTGATTATTGTAAAGCTTGAAAAGTTGTTTTTTATTTAGTATTTATTGTTGAGTAAGAAAAAAAAACTTGTCACTTGGTTTGATGCAAGGGACAAAATACATGCTGAAAAAAGACCGAGTTGAGACAAAATTATTCAAAACACTTTCTACCATAATAGATGTCTGTTGGTGAGAAATGTCAGAAATTGACGTGAAATCTTTATTCGATGAGAGCAGGTGAGAATATTATTTTTTTTTATTTGTAATTCAAGGTTTTTTGTGCAAAACAAAGTGCTAGCTATTTATACTGAAAAAAGTATTTGTTAATTTTTTTAGACCTTATTATCACTTTTTGATGTTATTTTTATTTGTTTATTTAAGTTGTTTTTTGTAATCGAAAAAGATTTTGTTTGGTACTGTAAATTTAACGAGAAAATTGTATTTAAAAAATATATTTATAGAAGTATAACCTATAAGTTCAAGTATACGTGTATTGTTGAAGTGTTAAATGCACAGCTATAAATAGAATTGTATCATTGAATTTAATTTGTTGTTACAAAATAATTGGTAATTGCTTTTTGTAATTTTGTAAGAACAAAATATTAAAATTTTTTAGGTAATTTGTTTATTTCTATATTATATTATATACTGAAGTTTTTAAGTATAATATATTTTTCTATTTAACAATTAATTGTACAACAGTCGAATCTGGATAAGTGGAATCCGAAGGGACATGTTGCTTTTTTCCATTTATTCAGTTTCTAAGAGTCTTTGTGTCACTTAAAGAGGTAATTGAGGATGATATAAAAACAATAAAATAAAATGATAATATAAATTTAAATTAATATCGTAATTCAATAATATTTATAAAATTTAATAATTATTTTATTATTTGAAAAAAATCTATTATTTTGGAAATGACAAAGAGTTAATGGAGGAACATTAAATTCGTTTCTAATTCATTTATGTGATTTTCGAATTTCGTATTCATAAATTAGTTTAAACTTTTCACTAGTCGATAAAGAATTTCACCTGGTTTAGATATTTTCATAGAGACATACATTTAATACTTTATTGCTAATTAAGAATATTGTACAATATATAAGATATTTTGTATATTTTATTCTGTCGTTTATAAATAAATAAATACAAAACCAGATCTGACTCTTTTTCAAGCATTCTTTTACCTGTTTCTTTTATTAAATAGACAAGGATTTAAAGAAGTATACGTGTTCGATAAGTGTAGGTATTTGTTGACATTATTATGTGCCAATTGATTTAATACGGGTTTTTAAACAAGTAAGGCTTAAAAATGGTCATATCAAAGACCGAAACGTAGCCATGTTTTATGCAGTAGATATAAACTAACAAAATTGTTTCTTAAATGACAAAATTAAATTCTAAAAGTTATTATTTAAGAAAATGTGTTCTTTCTTTTGTCTTGAAGAATATAATTATTTGCAAAAATTTGACAGATTTGCCAGAGGATGGAAGCTCCTGGCCACTCTTCTATACGTTCCTGTTGGCATAATCTTTCTTCTAATCCGGATTCTAATCAGCCTTCAACTATGGCTCATTGCCTGCCTGCTGCCTGACTGCGAGGCCCTGCGTCTCTTTCTAAACTACGGATTCAGTCTGGTCTTCGGGATCATCGTGCGAGTAGAAAATAAAGAGCTCGAGTCCTGCTCGAAAGAGCCCCACATCATAATCGCAAACAAAGTCTCCGCCCTGGACCAGTTCGCCGTGCACCGGGTCAGCAGGTCTCTCAGTCCCATCGTCTGGAATGTGCCTGGTGCCCTGAGCAACGCTCTGGGCCTGCACCCGATGGACACCAGCGGCAAGGAGGTGTTCATCGGCAACATCCAGTCGTTCTTGGCCACGTCCCGCTGCAACGTTACCCTTCAACCGGAGTACGCAGCCACCAACAGCCGGGTCGGACTGCTCAAGTTCAACAGCTGGCCCTTCATGATCCAGCCGGCGGTCCACCCGGTCGCCATCAGGGCCCAGAGACCGAAGTTCGTGGACATCAGTCTGACCTGTTTGACGTCCACCTGGTGGGCTGACATTCTTTGTTTTATGTTCGTCCCTTACACAGTTTTTTATCTGAAGTATCTGCCGATAAAGAGGAACGCGGATTGTGAAGCACTAGCTCGGGAAGTGGAAGCGGATATCGCAGAGGCGCTGCATTTGAAAACGACAAATTATACGGTGGTCGACAAGAGGGAGTATGAGAAACGTTATCTGGCGGAAAAAATGAGCAATAGGAACGCGGTGGCACAGCAGAGAAGTTTGGCAGGGAGCGCCAGTTTCGAGGTGCAGTGGATGGCCACGCAGGTGAGCGAGGTGCTACCATCTGTTCCTAGAAATGTGATCATCAGGGACCTGAGTAAGAATTTCATTTAGACAAATCTTCTATTCTCCTTTTATTCAAGATATATGATTCATTTTTTGTTCGTTTTAGTTCAAACGAGAAACGTTGACGTAACGATCGCTAACATCTTAGATGGCGCTGTTACGTACACACCAGAGCCAGCAGTAGTTGCCAGGCCAAATATCGAGGCAGCTGGTGCAAAGAAACGTCAAATTTCATCGACGGCTAGTAAAAATACGTCGAACTCTTTAACGTTTCAGCAGAGAAAGGCAATGATGATCACTGAAGCTAGGGAAAAATATATCAAAAAGCATGGTCTGAAAAATTGTTGACACCTTGAATACTTATATCACAATTGTCGATAGGTTCTGTGGACATGTCGTACAACGAATGCTGTTGTTTTGTACATGTGATTCAACAAATTTTTGTTATATAATTATTAATACAAGGTTGTCATCTTAAACACCTAGTAACAGCTGGAAGACTGTTTTCGGAAGACTTGAAACAAAAAATACGACTGTGTTTGTAATATAATATCAACTCGGTTGCACTTAAAAATTATTAACAAACAAAAAACATAAGGAGATTGGAAAATAAATAAATTGTATCTAATATTAACAACTATTTGTTACGCTGTGATAATATCGATTTTGTTAGATTTCTTCTTTAAAGTACACATAAAGAAAAAATTATTATCAGATATTAAGTGTAAATAAAAAATTAATTATTTTGATGACAAATAATTGGTCCATATGACCATTAGTGTTAAGTTCACGATTAATTATTATTATTATTAATAAACTTTATCTGATATTTTTTTTCTATTGATCGATATATCATGTAAAAATTGTATTGAATGTACATACAAATTTTAACACGCTGTTAAACCAAGATAATAGTAGTTCACATTTGAAAAAAAAATTTTTATTAGAAAAAGTTTAATCACAAGTAGCACTTTATTTTGATGAAAATATAACTATACAAAAAGTAACTTTTAATAAAGAAATTTTTTATGTAACGTTCAGTAAATTAAGATAATTGTATATTTACTGCATATAAAGGGTATGTGTACTTATCTATAAATATCAATAAGTGTAACTCAAATGATATGAATTGTGTTTTATTTAGATTTAAATGCAGCTCGAAACTTTCAGTTTGATCAAATATTAATAGTCATGATAAATAGATATATGTACAATTTTCAAATGAAAAAGTAAGCTTACAAAATAAACAATGAAATTTCAAACTGAAAACATTTATTTATTGTATTTATCCAGACTTCAGACAAATTTTGAATTAAGAAACGTACTCGAAAATATATTTATAAAAATATTTATAAAAACTAGCCATTTTGGAAAATAATGTTATAGTATCAAACTATTATATTTCTGTGGCTTACGGGAAAAACCAGGTAACTCAATTCTTAAGAAATTAGAGAAAAATGCGATTGAAGTTTGTAACTGTTAATTGTTGATAATTCAATAAAACAAAAAGATATTGCTGACATTATTTTTTATCATTGTTCACACTTAAAATACCCGTCATAACAGTTTATAAAACATAAAATTTATCACTTGTGTCACTTCATAAATAAACAAATTGTAAGTTACCTGGTTTTTTTATTTTTTAATACGACAAATGTTCGTACTTTTTTTAATCAAAGTGACACTGAGCAATTATCGTGCATACTGCTTGATAGAAGAAGAAATATACAGATGGCGCTGATATTATTTTGATTTTTGTTATTTGGATTCAGTTTTTCCTCTAAAAGTTTTGCACTCAATTTGTTGTTTTGACGATCTTTATGAATGTCATATCGTTTATTTGTCATTTTAAAATTTAAAACAACATTTTATATAGTATTTTAAGCATAAAATATGCAGTATTTTGATTACAAACTACATATCATTAACGAAAGCGACAAAATTGTACTATACAATTTTTTTCAGCTGCTGATTGCGTTTCAAATTGTAAGGTGTGATATAATATCAGTATTAAATAAAATTTTTAATACTTAAATA